>AZIM01002477.1:98576-117567 GCA_000516915.1 Ophiophagus hannah
AGAACCTGCTGAATACCATCTCTGGTATGATCATTTTTCACACTTACAACTCTTGCAGATCCCCACGGTCACGATTAATATTCAGGCATTTGGCAACTCGTGTGTATTTATGACAATTGCACTGTCCTGGAATCATCTGATCACCATTTGTGATCTTCTCAGTTGGTTTCTGACAAGCAAATTCAATGGGAGAAATCAGATTCACTTAATGACATCATGATTCAATTAACAACTGGAGTGATTCACTTGGCAAAAAAGTTTGTAAAATGGGGAAAAACTCACTTAACTGTCTTGCTTAGCAATAGAAACGTTGGACTCAATTGTGGTCATAAGTTGAGGATTACCTGTACCAGATGGGGAAAGTCTGGTTTAGCTTACAGTATTTGACCGATGCTCATACCCCTGTGCGCCTGTCCATTTAGAGATCTGTAATTTAACTTCTCTGTCATCTTGGCCAGTTTCTTTTTGCCTATAGCCTGCTTTGGGTCTCCAAAGACTGAAGCTGATACCCAATATGAACTTCCAAACTTTGGGCGTAGAGAAAAAGGAAAAGAAAAAAAACTTACCTGACGATGGCTGGTGGTGCAAACTTCAAGCAAACACATTTTTCATTTCACTCAAAGAAAGTCACAACTTTGCTGCCTTGTGCTGTAAGGCATCTAGATGAAGATAGATAACAAATTGAATTTAATCCATCTATCCTACGGTCTCCTCTGTTGCCATTCAGAGAAAAAATTCAATGGCTTCTGTCTTGACCCAGGCCTTTCTCAGGTCCCTTGATACATTCATCTTCTTGATTTATGCTTTCTTCATTCACTCATCTTATCCTTGAGCCTTTTCCTACTGGTTAAGAAAAGCAAACAAAAGTGTGGGATTCAGAGTATCCCGGAGTTTTTATATGCTTTAACGAAGGGAGAACTTAAGAGATACGGATTTTTGAGAAAGCTGTGACCTTCCCTTGTCCACTCATGTGCAGGTTTGTAAGTTACAATTTGTGCTGTAGGTTATTTTGCCTAGTTCAGGCAAGACAGCAAACTATAGGTTAGTGTGTGAACCCAGGAGAAAGCAAGGAAATCAGTGAATGTGATGAAAACAGTAGTAGAGAGCAGTAGGAAGAGAAGGTAGGTAACCCCTCTTCCCCAAATAGCTCTAGCGGGAAAATTCTGAAATAATTGGAAGCGATTTGAAGCCCAGAGTTGAACTGTAGGATCCTTGGTGCTCTTTGAGTTTGGTTGTTTTCTTGCAGATTTTTCATTTTACCGAACAAGATTTTCTTTTTATATAGTAGCAGCTTGTCCTGTCAATGTTGGTGGGACAGTTCTCACTTCTAGCACTGAAGATGTTACCTGGGTAATGAAATGCCCTCAAGAAAACAACCAAACTCAGAGAGCATCAAGAACCTCATAGTCTAGAATAATTTCACATATAAATATATACATATGTTTACGAAACCATTAAATGCATTGCTAAATGTGTGGGTTTTTTGGTTTTGTTTTTGCAATGTACCAAAAGGTTGGGAAGAAATTAAAGGGACTTGAGTCCAGATATCTATCCAGTGCAGGATATTGCTTCCAAACGAAACAAAATGGGACCTAGCTTGGTATGATAAGAGAAGCCTGCAGAAGAAAGATGGAGCTAAAAATGTCCTAGATCTGGGCGATTGTAAAATAAAATGTATTTAGAAATCCCTTTGGATCAGGGGAGTTTATGTATTTATTAAGAAAATTTATACTGGTGCCCAACTCATTCAGTGCCTCTGGGCAGCTTGCAGAAATAAAACCCCAAATATAAAACCCAATAAACCCCCACTCCCCATACCACTTGATGGGTTCCCTATCACCCTGGGGAGCTCAAGTCCATTACCCAAACCAGATCTTCAGGGCTTTTCGAAAGAGTATTAATGTAAGGGCTGATCTTATTTCTACAGAGAAAATGTTCCACAGAGAGGGAGCCAACATGGAGAAGGCTATTCTTCTTGGTCTCATTAGATGGGCCTCTTTGCAAGAAGGGACATGTAACATACCTTGCCTTCCTGCTCTGGTGGGACAGGTAGATGTAACTGGGAAATTATGGTCCTTCATATAATCTGATTCCAAGCCATGTTGCTGATCATTCCTTTCTAGGCCCCTCCCTTCTACCACCTGGTCACATGACCCCTGAGCGGGGGGGGGAGGGGAGACCCAGCTAGTCCATGCTCACATACATAGATGCAATGCAAGGCACACACACACACACACAAACAAACACACAAAAAGTTATTTTGTTACACAGAAAATACAGAAAGAATTAACCTCAGAAAGTATTCAGGAAACATTGGGTTTCCCTTTGTGATCTCTGTACTCCTCAACTTAGAACATTATTTAGGGAAGTTACAATGGCCCTGAAAAAAGTGACAAAACCATTTTTCACACTTATGACCATTGCAGCATCCTCATGGTCACGTGATCTAAATTTGGAGGTTTGGCAACTGGCTCACATTTATGACAGTTGCAGTGTCTTGGGATCATGTGATACCCATTTGCCACCTTCTAATAAGCAAAGTCAATAGGGAAGCCAGATTTACTTAACAACCGTTACTAATTTAACAACTGCAGGGATTCACAGATTAATAGCTGTGGCAAGAAAGGTCGTAAAATCAGGCAAAATTCTCTGAACAAATATCTCACTTAACAACAGAATTTTTGAGCTCAATTATGGTTGTAAGATGAGGACTAGATCAGACACTGTTCAAGTGTTATTTTTTACAAAAGGCATTTAACTGTATCTTGACCCATACTGTGTTATTCTCAATTGTTAGTAGTTAATTTCTTTTCCTAGGACATAGTGGTTAAACCAGGACCAGGGAGACCATAATATTAATCCCTGTTCAACTGTGAATGGGCAACCTTTGACCAGCTACTAGCTTAGTTTATATCACAGGACTGTTGAGAAAAATACACTGGGGAGATGGGGAAAGCTGCTGTACTCTATGTATCTTTCTTGGAGAAGGAGGAAGAACCTACAGGTAGTCCTTGAGTTATGACCATAATGGACCCTACTCATCTGGACATGAAGTCACAATGGTCATAAATCAACTCACCCGCAACCTTTTTTGAAGTAGTTATTAAGTAAACACTGTGTATTGCCAAAATCTGAAAGTAAATGCAAAACAGTAATGCAGGGCACTGCAAATAGCCACAAACGTAGGCCAGTTGCCAACTGCCCAAAATCCAGTCATGTGACCAGAGGAATTGGGGAAACCCAGCCATCAGAACGTCTAATCCAGGTTGTAAGTAACTCCAGGGGAGATCCATGTAATTTCAAATAGTCATGAAGTGACCGATCATAAGTCAAGGACTACCTGTAAAATAATTTATAAATGACATCTTTAGAACCAGCAAAAATCCAGTGAAAATTTCCCCATACTCATTATTGTGTAGAGGGCTTCAGTAGGCAAGGAGCAGACCAGCATAGCTACAACAACATTTATTCACTCAAAACTGGAACTGAGGAACAGCAGGCAAATGCCTGTAATTTATACTCTAGGCCCATAGGGCCCTAACCAATCATAATATTTGAAAAAGTCCACCCAAATATGAATGTTCTAAGTTTCCCTCCAAAACAGTTAGGGTCATCTAAAGGTTAGTTTCACTTTAGCAGGGCTTAACACAACTATATAATATATATATATATAAGTGGAGTATTGTCCGTCTCCAATTGGACAGAGTCTTGATGGCTGTTTTGGTCACCGTGAGTGGCGGCAGCTCTACTGCCCTTGGTACCTCCATTTCTCTGGAGGTGGCCACGGATGGTGTAGGCAAACTTGGAGGAAAACAGTTCTCTAGTGGGTCTGATAATGCCTTAGGATCCTTACCCGGGACTGGCTTTGCCTGCTGATGCCATAACTGATCAATGTGGTATCTGACTGTACAATCATTCCCCAGAATAACCTGGTATGACAAGGGCCCCATTACCTTAGTTACCCTAGCTGCCACCCAAGGTGCCCCACTCCCATAGTTCCTGGCCCAGCCAATTCACCTGGCTATAAGTCCCTGGGGGAAGGGGGTTGGCTGAGCCATCTCCATCGCTACTCTGTGTGGGTGAAGTCAGTCGAGCTTCATGGTGAGCTGGCAGCCCCACCACAGTTCTGCTGGGCTGTGACCTGTTGCTGTACGGGGAGTTGTGTGTTGACACAGGAGGAAGTTCACTAGGCGGTGATTCCAGTCCCCAGTTGTCATATGTTTGAGCACCTCCTTTGTGGTCCTGACCATTTGTTCGGCCTGACCGTTGGTCACAGGGTGGAATGGAGCAGATGTTACATGCCGAATCATGTTGGCGTTGAGGAAAGATTGAAATTCTTCTGCCATGAATTGTGCCCCATTGTTGGATACGATTACAACTGGCAGACCATGTGTGGTGAACAGCTGGTGCAACTCTTGAATGATCCTGGTTGTTGTCATCGATTAGACTGGTGCCACTTCCAACCACTTGGAATAACTGTCCACTACTATCAGGAACACCTGCCCCTGGAAGGGGCCTGCAAAGTCAATGTGCACGCGAGACCATGGGGGGGGTGTGGTCTCCCAGCAGTNCAGCAGTGCACTGGTGCTTGTGGCATCTCCGGTCGGGTTTCTTGGCAGGCCTGGCAACTCCTTACTTGATTCTCAATGTCTTTGTCCAAGCCTGGCCACCACAAGTAGCTCCTGGCTAGAGCCTTCATCTGAACAATTCCTGGGTACCCTTAATGTAGGAAATCCAGCACCTTGGAGCAAAGACTGGGTGGAATGATGACCCTGCACACATCCCTTGTGGGCCGACAGTTCATTTTTCCAAGAAGCGTAGTGCTGGAACTCAGGGCCTGGCCAGGCCTTAACACCCAGTTGAGAACGCAGGGTGCTTTTTTGTCCAGTAGGTGGTGTAGCAGCTCTGCCAGGGCAGCCTTATGCGGTAAGGAGTGGTAAAAATTGAGCAAGCCCAAGAATGCTTGAATTTTGGTGTGGGGGCTTGCTGAATTGTCATTAGCTTTGCTTCAGATGGATGGATTCCAGCAGCATCAATGCAGAAACCCAGGAATTCTGTGGATTCCACACCAATCTGGCACTTTTCCCTCTTGAGTTTAAGGCCTGCCTCATGGAAACGTTGGAGTACTGAGCGGTGAAATTTCCCCAGGACTGTTGCTAATTTCCACATGCTCAGGGCATCATCAAAGTATGGGCAGATGCTGGGAATGTTCTTCAGTGTTCATTCCATAATACTTTGGAACAACTCTGGTGCTACGCTTACCCCAAACTGCAAGCGGCGCAGTCGGAGTGCACCTCTGTGTATTACTATTGTTTGTGCTTCTGTGGTAGCATTGTCTACTGGTAGTTGCTGGTAGGCTTGGGCGAGGTCTACCTTAGCGAAGATTCGGCCTCCTTGGAGTGAGGCGAGGATGTGGCTTACTACTGGTACAGGGTAAGCATGCTGCTGAAGTGCCTTGTTTATGGTACACTTGTAATCTGCGCAGATGCGAATGTCCCCATTAGGCTTAACTGGGGTCTCTCACTGGCTACAGTTCACAGGTTGGAGCACTCCCTGCTGGACCAGCTTGTCTAGTTCCGCATCAATTTTAGGTTTCAATGCAAAGGGAACTCTGCATGGTTTTAATTGGATTAGAGTTACTGCTGGATCAAGGTTGAGTAAAATGGGTGCCCCTTTGTATTGTCTCAGCTCAGTGCTGAATTTCTTCAGCATATTGTTGGCATACTGCTGCTAAATCGGCTATTTGGGTTTGATGGATGCCCGTCACCCTGATGCCCAGGGCCTTGAACCAGTCCAGTCCTATGAGGCTGGTGTGCAGCCCCTCTATGATCACTATGCTGAGGGGGCTCTCAAACTCTCTGAATTGTACTCTAATGGTAGCTTCGCTCCTTACGGGAACACAGCAATTCTGGAAGTCCGTTAGCACTAAGCTCGATGATTTGAGTGGGACCCAGCATCAGCTACATTTGCAAATGTGGTCAAAAATTGTGGAGGAGATAATGGACAGGGTCAATCCAGTATCTAGCTCCATGGAGCATGGGATCCTTTGCAGATTTAGTTGGAGTCTTATCTTTTTTTTTTTAAGGGGTATAGGCCCCCTGTGCGTTGGATGCTACACCTTCCCAAGCAGTATTCAACTCTGTTCTGTCCTGGGGGCCATCCCCTTGTGCTGCTGTGCTGCAGCTTTTGCTTCCTCTGATGACCTCTGCAAACTCTGGCAATGTGCTCTTGCTTTCCACAGGCATGGCGTACTGCTGTGCGGAATCTGCACTCTGCTCTTTCATGCTGCCCCCGCAGCTTGCGCAGCTCTGTGGGGGAGTTGCTTGCTCTGTGGAGCGTAGCTGTCTGGGTAGCTCTCTCTGCAAGCGATCGATTTCTTTGCTCTCACTGACCTGCCCCGAGCCTTCTGTGGTCTCTTGGTGGATCGCTGGGGGGCTGGTCTGTGTTTTTGGTGGCCAGAGAGTCTTCATGGCCCATCCAGCAGCCTCATTCCTTCAATGCATCTTGGAAAGTCAGTTTCTCCATGGAGAATAGGTGCTGCTGTAATTCACTATTACACAGGCTGCAAACTAGCCTGTCTCTGGGACGGTCTTCCAGATCAGGGAACTTGCATTGGCGTGAAGCTTGGAGAAGAGCTACCATAAACTCTGCTGCAGATTCCCCAGATCTCTGTTCATGTTGCTTGAATGCATGGTGCCAGGCAATGACCAAGAGTTTAGCTCAAAATGTTCCCTTAATTTTTTCTTGAGGTCTGTGTAGGCCACAGTCTCTATGCTTGCCGGTGCTATCAAGTTTTCAGCAATATCAAATGTGGCTTGTCCACAGACACATAGTATAGTTGCCACCTTCTGGCCATAGTCCGTGACCTGGTTAGCCCTGAGATAGCTGTCTACTCAGGAGACGTATGAGCTTCACTGTTCCAGGTGAATAATGAACTCGTTGAGCTTTCTCAATTTAGCCATTTTGAGAAGGCCCCTGTGGTGCTGGTTAATGCCAGTATTGCTGCGGTTGGAGCTGGGCTGCACTTCGGAGTCCCGGGGATGGATCCCTCAGGTACGTCTGTGCCTCCAGTGTGTCTTACTGGCAGGCAGGGCAGGGAGCGTGGTCCCATCAGGGCTCTTTACCCAGCCTGACACCCAGTGATTTCAGCGTGCCTCCAGTGTGGCTTACTGGTAGGCGGGGGTGAGGACTAGTCCTGCTGGGGCTCGTTACCCAGCCTATCACCGATTTCAGTCTCTTGATTAGCAGCAGCTCTCTCCTCTGCAGCATCCCAACTTCGTCGCCACTATTGTGTAGTGGGCTTCAGTAGGCAAGGAGCAGACCAGCATAGCTACAACAACATTTATTCACTCAAAACTGGAACTGAGGAACAGCAGGCAAACGCCTATAATTTATACTCTGGGCCCACAGGGCCTTAACCAATCATAATACTTGAAAAAGTCTGCCCAAATATGAATGTTCTAAGTTTCCCTTCAAAACAGTTGGGAGTTAACAGTTAGGGTTATCTAAAGGTTAGTTTCACTTTAGCAGGGNTTAACACAACTATATATATTCAATACATAACACTCATCATGCAAATGAAGTTTCAGCCATTAGAAAAACATTTTTCTTTGTTTTGAACCAGAAGAGAATAATATTTAGCATTCTGCTCTAGTCTGTAGCCTGGGAATTAAAATGCTCTGGATTACACCCACTGAGCTTTAACTCTGGTCTTCTAAGAGAAGAGATGACTTAATTGCCAAGAAAGTTTGTAGTTATGGGTTAAATAACATGCAGGTCATACACTGTGGGATATGCCCTAGAGACTGAATAGACAAGACCACACTGTTATTGATTGAGCCATCTTAATTATGTCTCAATGGCCGCGAACAACAATGTTCTTTTAAAGATGAAATAATATACCATGCTTTAAGTAACCAATTTCTTTTAAAAAAAATTTTATCTCTTTTATTTCATATACAACACAAGGTGGTGAACATACCTAATACTCCTTCCTCTTCCTATTTTCCCCACAACAACTCCTGTGAGGTAGATTGGGCTGAGAGAGAGTGACTGGTCCAAAGTCACCCAGTTGGCCTTTCATGCCTAAGGCAGCACTAGGACTCACCGTCACCTGGTTTCTAGGCCAGCACCTTAAACACTAGACCAGACTGGCTCTCAGTATTCGGCAGGAAATGAAATGGCAAAGGAAATTGTGACGTTACTGAATTGGACAGAGATGCAGATAATCAGAAAGCACTTCAAGAGAACTACAGAGGTTTTTGTGCAGAATTTTATATACAACTGACTGATGTCATGCTTGCTATATAATCTGCTTCCTTCCAGTAGGATTTGTTTATTATATTCAGGGTGCTCCAAAAGTCAAGCCCCGTAGGCCAATAGACTAGTGTTTCTCAACCTCAGCAATTTTAAGATGTGTGGACTTAAACTCCCAGAATTCCCCAGCTGCACATCTTAAACTTGCTGAGGTTGAGAAACGTTGCAACAGAGGATCTGAAGGAGAACATCACATCAAAATTTGCAAGCATCAGAGAAAACGTTACTGTTCTTAAGAATGTTCAAGGGTAATGCATCAAACAAGAAAAGTTGTTAAGAGGAAAATGGCAACCAATTTGAACATGCAATATAATTTATAAAATAAATTGTCTGTGGAGTCTTTTGATACACCCTGCATATTAAAAAAATGGACGTAGATAGTCCTCAACTTTTGACTGGTTGCTTAGTGACTGTTCAAAGTCATAACGGACATTCCCCCCCAAAAGGTACTTATGACCTGGATTTGAAGTTCTGATGGCTATCCCCCTGGTCACATGACCACATTTTGGGCTTGGGCACTTGGCAATCAGTCCACATTTAGGGCCATTTTCAGCATTCTGTGCTCACATGACTGTGATTTACAACTGTTTTTGCTGAAAACTGGGGTTTACATCCAGTTTCTGGCAAAAAACACCCTTTGCAGACAATGGGCTTGTTTAGTGACCAGTGTTTGTTTTACAACTGTGGCATTCACTTAACAACCACGATGTTCACTTTATGATGGTTTGCTTAATAAACACCACAAAAAAGTCATATAATCTGGCATGGTTACATTATAACTCACTTAACAACTGGGATGACTTATGACCATAATTCTGGACTCAATTATGGTCGTAAGTTGAGGACTATCTGTATTACAAATTTAATGTACTGTAATTATGAGTTCTCTCTTCTAAGGGAAGCCAAGTCTTAGTACGCTACCCTGTGTTTTTCAGAGATGAATGAGGCATGTTTAACCATAAATATGCTGTGCCAATTTCATAAAAATCCAGATCAGCAGTTTAAACTCTCTACTGAGGAGAGCTAGATACTACATAATTAAAACATGTACTGAAGTCGTGTGTTGCTTATTTTACAGAATTTAACAAAGCTTACACAGTTTTCCTGTTTGCTCTTTTGTTTTGCTTATTGTTGACACTGGGAGGGACTGAGTGGGAGGGGAAAAGGGAACGAAGACCGCAGGAGAAAAAGAAAAATGGGACTATTTTGTCAAATAAAGAAATGATTCTTTGATACGCACACTCCAAAAACACCACACCAGTCAAGGTCTGAGCGGGATTAAAAAAGCCTTTATTTCTTATGAATACCCTAAAATAGTATCGAAAACCCCAGGCCCACCCCCCAATCTGGATTCTTGGGTCCCTGCCCCACCCAAGCCCTGCCCCTTCTAGTGTGGGGCACTGCCCCATGACCCCTCCCCAGCGAAACCCCTCCCGCTCAAAGAAATACCACCCCACCCCCTTAACCCGCTCCCTAAAACAGCATTTCTAAAGTTATTACTAAATTGCCCCCCCCCTAGGAAAAGGGACCAAGAGAGACACGAGGAAAGAGAAAGAGAAGGAAAGAGAGAGAGAGAAGAGAATAAAAGCACAATTGAGAGAGTGAGGCAGAAAGTATGGACTTCTCGATGGGTGTCTATATGTGAGGGACATTGTTTGTGTGTGTGGTTCCGGATTTCCACGTATGGTTGTATCTCTGTCTTAATTAAGGATTGAGATGTACATCATGGAAGTGCATATTCTGCTGCGTGTTTTCAAATAGGCTACGGTTTCTTTCAGTTCCTACTGCAGTGTCACTGGAGCCTCTGCGTTCATGAGACACGAAATGAATTGCTGGCATCCAAGCTGGTCCTTTCTAGGGTGCTATGAGCACCCATCCTTGGCTGCTATAGACTAAGGGGCTACTTCACACAAGACACGGAGTCCAGACCCAGGGACGCACAGCAGAAGGGAATCTTTTGCTACATTTCACAAGTGACAGTGGGGACATACTTACCTCATGAGAGGGAAAACATCGAGAGAGCCACAGTCCTACTACAATCGCTCTCCGAGAATGCACCGTCAGCATAGAGCGTATGCATGGGTGGTGACAGTGACCCTGCCTTCCTGCGCTGGAGATGGAGGCGCTGTGCTTGTGACATTGACTGCAGTTCCTCTTTTCTTTTCTCTTTTTTCTTTTTTGCTGTGCAGGCTCCTTTCAGCCGCACGTTAAGTCCGTTTGGCGCAACGTGGGTTTCGGTTGCAGAGCTGGACTACTCTGTCTGCTGGCATGATCAGTGTGTGCTTGTATGCCCTTGTGCTTGACTGTGGCTGTGTAACTGGAAGGGTGTGTGTGTGTATCTATATATGTATGTGTGTATACATACATACACACACACACACACACACATACACACACATACATAATATATATATATATATATACAGATATTCTTGCAATTCACTGTTTGGCAGTGTGTGCACCACTTTGGGAGTGACCGTGTATTATTGTGGCACCTGGCACTGGGCCACTCTTGATGCTACTGTATTGGAGAACTTGGAGGGTTGGGTGGGACTTTGAAGACCCTCAGATCCAACCCCAGCCCTGAGACAGGACATCCTGTTCCTAAAGCCAGTGCCCCACCAGCTTAGCATGTTCTATGGCTGAGTAGTTTGGGGTGTGCCAGGACCAGCTGGTTTTCCCAGAAACAGTCTTACTCCCCTTACATTCTCTTTAGGGCTCTATTAATTTTCAAGAACACAAGCACCTCAAGGAAAAATGGTGGGAGGACAGGGAACAACTAACACCACAGTGTTTTCCATTCCTGGTGAAATGAGATCAGTGCTTCCTATGAATCCCAGTGATGTTCATGAGAGGAACATTTCCAGATCGCATGTCTTGGCCTTCCAGTTCATTAAAAGCATCTTCTTTTGGTGTCTCCTTCATGGGTTCTTCTCCAACAGGTGTTGGAAAAGAGGTGTGAGAACTGCCACCAGGTTTTTCTTTCTCCAGCAACCATATTTTATTTTTCTTGGGGCTAAGCCGCCTCAGTTCCTTCAGCATCTTGATGTATATAACTTGCTTCTTCCAGACCTTTGGTCATCCTTGATGCTGCCTTCAGCATCTTTCTCAATTTGTCACGCTCCTGCTCTGACTAAGGGGCTCAAATGAAGTGCGCTTCAAACAAAGCCCTGCAAAGAGGCATCACTTGGCTCTGGAACGGCGCAAGGAGATAAACTGATTACGAAGTCTGACTGATGACCTATCTAGCCCAGGGAGTCCTGTCTGAGAGGCAGAAACTGTGTGGAAATTTGGTTCCCCTTCTGCACTGAGACAAGTTTAAATTGGCAGTCTGTTGAAAGTTCACAGATGGAAGAATCCAGTATTTGCTTGATGGTCTCGTTCTGTTTCTAGTCTTCTACTCAGAAAGAGCAGGAACTCCAGCAAGTCTTGTCCTCCTTCTCCTCCAGAATACTACTAAGCTTGGCAGACTTTGGCAAGCAGACCTCATACCAACATTAGGCATCAAATGAGGCCTGCCCCCTACTCTGAATGGCTGCATTTGCAATCAAAGAATTACTCTGGGAAATGAGAATTTTAAAGCCACCACCCTCTCTGCAATGCTCCATTAAGAGCAATTTAGAAAATATAAAACAGTAGATTAATTGGAGCTGCTACTCATTAAGCCCCAGAATCTGAAGTCCACCAACTTAAGGAGGATCCATTTAGTGAATTCCCACCTTCAAATCTGGAGAAACCCTATCTTACAGACATAGCTTACTCTTTTGAACTGCCTTCTTCCAATTACATGGACCAGAAATATTAAGGAAGTTCAGGATATCTAATTGAATACAGTGCTGAGTCTGTCTAGTATTGTGCACAGATATGCTCGAACACAGTGAGTTGGGCAGATCCAATGCCTGTGGCTAGGGAGGATGGGGTACGACAACTTCTGAAATAAAGATAAAACTGACTCCACTGCCCTCCACACAAATTTTTCCTTGGCAGAATCTCTGATCTCTGGAAATGGAAACTGGAAGCTTGGAATAAACCTCAAAATGGATGTGCTCATTTCATGAGCTACATGTTAAAAGAAGAGCCATACCAAATGACCAAAAATAGGGCTGTTAAGAAAGGTAGTATTAGGACAAAATGAATGCAAAGGAAGATGTTGTTGAATATTTCTTCTGCTTATGTCTGTGGATTTCCTGCCCATCCGATCCCCAAAAGCAAAAACCTCTCTTCCTCACGGATTTTTATCAGGTTACCAGGAGGAAATGGACTGCTAATTAATTACTTTGCTGACAAAGATGCCTGGGCTAAAAAGGAGCTCTCCCCACCCAAAAGATCTCCTATGCTATCCCTCCTACTCTTTATAATCCCTGCTTGATGTCCTTGTCTTCTCAAGATGGTCCATTCCATTTGAGGTCTTGATGGAGGGAGAGAGATGGGTCATACCATCTTTGTAGACACTTTTGAATGACTAGTTCTTCGTACTTATGGTAGCCCAAAATGGCCAGAAAAGTTGAGGCTCCTTGACTTATTTTACAGAAATCTGACAGTGACCTGATGGCTCTACCACCATCCAATCTTATTTCTCCACGAACTTGATTAGAATTCATACTACATTATGCTAGAGAAAAGTTCTGAATAATACTGGAAGGAAAGAATAACATCGCTTTTTGTAGCACGTTCCATCCTCACTGATTCCTGGATTATTGTCATTCCACACTTCCTGCTATGATACTACTTATCATTCATACTGCAGTTTTCCAGACATTTAATTTAAACTTTCACTCCTTGAGAAAATGCAACAATGGCAGCTAATCACATCCTGCTGTAGTGGGTTCCACCAATCAATGACAGCACACATTTCTCTAAAAATCTGGATCTTTCTTAGTTTTGTCTGGTACGTTTGGCACCCAAAGTCAGATTTCATGCTGGGTTACTTCCAGTTCTATCAAGATATTGGGATTTGAAGACAAATTTCCATTCCTCTGAGCACTCTTACATATAGATAGTCCTTGACTTACAGCCATTTTTTTATTTAGTGAACTGTTCAGAGTTACAACAGCACTGAAAAAAGTGACTTACGACCGGTCCTCTCACTTATGACTGTTGCATCATCTCTACAACCATTTGATTAAAATTTGGCTCCATGTATTTACGACCATTGCAGCATGCTGGACTCATGTAATCGTCATTCCTGACCTTCCCAGCCGGCTTCTGACAAGCAAAGTCAATGGGGGAAACTGGTTTCACTTAATGACTGTGTGATTCACTTAAGTCCAGTGATTCGCTTAACAACTGTGGCAAAAAGGTCATAAAACTGGGTGCAGCTTACTTAACAACTGCCTTACTTAGCAATGGAAATTCTACAGTAGTCCCAACTGTGATTGTAAGTCGAGGACTGCCTGTATGGTGATTTTGTGCCTCTTTTGTATGGGAAGAAGCACAAAAAATGTCTACAAGAGCAGCAGTCCACTCAGTTTCTCACACAAAAATGCACAACTGCCCCCTTGCAAGCGACGGACGATGGGGAAGTCACACAATCATGTGCATATCTTCCATTTCTGCCCTCCCCCCACAGTGTGCATAGAGAAGCCCTGCACAGTTGGCTTAAGACAGTAAATGGAAATGATCGTATCCAACATTTCATCTATTGCATCATATTTTTCTTCTGTTGGCTTTTGTTTTGCTCAGTTGAAGCGCTGTGCCCTCTCAATCAACTGAAGAGCATCCTAGTCCTTGTTTTCTATCATTTTCTATAATCGTTCTCTTAGCATGGAGAGCATCAGTGCACTGGTGGATACATGGTTCAGGCTTGTGAAAAGGGACCCTTTCAGATATGAGCCAGTTGGGATGTGCTGAAGTGTGGGGCTGCGATTGTTTCATTTACTTATTTACGTCCATCACAGCACACAAAACGGATGAGTCTGCATGTCTCTGCCTATGAGGTGGTGTTTGGGGGTTGCTATCTCCCTAATGAAGAGGGCCCATGACTGCGATGTTTATATATGCGATGGAGAAAGGGAAGAAATAAAGGTAAGCACAAGAAGAGCAAAGAAAGTGAGGCAGGAGAAGAGGAAAATGTGCAGGAAAAAATATCACAGTTTTCTGTTTGAACAAAGTCACAGTTTTGTCTCCTAACATCCTTTCCCACCGCAAGGTCCAAACAGTAGTGGAGGGGGCCCTCCACCACCCACTCCCTGCCCTGGAGCCTGATGNCCTGATGGCACTGGCTGCTCCAGCTGCCAATCTGTGGGAGGACAGGGAGTCTCCCCCACCTGCTGGGACCCTCACTCGGTGCTTGTCCAAAGAGCAGCAGCCCTGCTGTTTGCAGTAGCCCATTGCCACCGACCAGAGGGCCCCACCCCACCGATGTGCCACAGAGTGGCAGGAAAGCCCTTTTTCTGGATATAAAAGGTCTGTTATGGAAACGCAGGTGGGAACAGCTCCCCTGTACCCCCACCCCCCGCTGCAAATTGGCTGGTGCAAGGGATTGGGTGATTTGTCAGGGGGGCTATTCTGGTGGCACTTGGGGTAGCGGTAGCAGAGTGTTGCCCCTCTCTGAGACGTTGTCTCTGTTCTCCCTTCTGATTTTTTGTTTTCTTTTAATGAGAATATCAGTGGTTCCAGTCCCCACTGTGGTTTTATCTGTGATACTCTTTTGGTTGAACAATTCCCCTTCTCTGTGGCAGGGAGATATGACACTATGCCATCTCTTCTTGGTGGCATCCTGGCAGCATGCCCTTGGTGGGTTCATTGGTGGCCCTGATCTGCATCCCCCTCTCCGTGGCCATCTTCATGGTATTGCCTTTGTTCCTTGAGTTGGGCCACGGTGCCATCTCCACCTTCTGAGTCTCAATCACAATTCAGTCTTTTCTCTGTTATTTCATCTTAAATGTCTTTCTCTACCCCTCCCCCACGCCCGCCCCACCTGGCGCTGGTCATACCTCGGACTCCAGGCTGGAGAAATGGGCTGAACCACGCCTGGCAAAAAGCTCCCCGCTTCGACTCACCCGGCGTGGCAGCCACTCCGGGGAGAAGCCACCTTGGTGTCGATGGGAAGCCCCACAGCGCATCATGTGGCAGGAGCTGAGGTCCTCCAGACTACGGGAGGTTGGGTGAAGGACTCCACCACCTGGCCCCATCTCACAGGAATGATGGTGGCAGCGTCGGTGGAAGCCGTGGCGATGCCGAGGAACCAGGCAACTGTAGTGGCTACAGTGTCGATGCTCCCAGTCCAGCCGGCGTTCCAAATGCTCTTCCGAGCAGCTCAAATAATGCAAGGCTTCCTTGCGGCACGGTGGAGTGGGTGGCGGGAGCATTTCTAGGCTCAGGCAGTGCTGGCAAGGACCGTGACACCCGTGGCATTTGGCCAACTTGTCGGCTGACCAGTAAGGCAGAGGCTTGTGCGTGGCAAAGAGCTGCCTCTCTCGGGAGGGGTAGGTGCAGAAATAATCTGGCGACTGGTACCAGCAGCTGTGGCCATCACTATCCCTCTCACAGATGTCGGAATCAGAGTCCGAAAAGTCCACATAATGACTTTGGCTGCGCAAACTGGCACCGACGGCAAGTGGGTGGGAATGGCTGCGGCAGATGTGAGCCCGGGAGCTCCTCTCGCGGCTTGACGTGGTTGGGCATTTTGCTTCTGGCTCAGCTCGTGGCAGAGATGCCTCCTCTGCATGTCGGTAACGGGGGACTGGTGGGGAACGCTCATCTTCATAGGACAGCCGGGTGTAGCCGTAGCGGCTTCGCTCTTTCCCAAAAGACCGGGAAGTGCTCCTCTCCAACTCACAAGGGCTTTTAGTGGGATAACTGCTTGAAGGACCATCATATTTTTTCACCTCGGAAGCTCGGCCAGCCCCTTTCCCTGCTTGGAAACTTTCATACAAACCCCGGAGAGATTTGCGTTGCCAACCTGATGCCACCGGTGGCATATCTGGAGAATCTTTTTCCCTCACTATAGCAAAGTAGGACGGAGGGTTTTCCAGCCCACGGGAAGGCTGTGGGGGAGAGAGCTGACAGGGTGCCATTTTTTTGCTACTGACATGATCTGAAAGCCCTTCGGGTTCAATGGGGCCATAGAACCGGTGGAAGCCATCCGAGAAAGGACTCTTGAGGCTGTGCCGTGGCGGTTTAGTGGTAGGGAGTTCTGCAGGTGTAGGGGGGTACAAATCCTTGTAACAGTTGGGGCTACGGGCATGACGCCACCGTTCCACAATGCGCCGTTCACGAGGCAGGAAGCTGGAACAGGGGAGTGGAGGCCCAGGAGGACTGGGCAGAGCTGGGGCTGCACCTCGTGATGGTCCATAGGTGTGATTCAGGATGGGCAACTGCTGCTGGTCTGGTATTTTGGGGTCTTCACTGCTACAACAACTATACATGCCCTGGAAGAAATGGGAGAAATAGATAATAGATAATAATAGGTTCTTCAACTATAGTTGTGTTTTTTACCTGTAGTAAGCTTACACTTTCTATAGTGTAGAAAATGCACTGGAAAAATTGAGAACAAGAGAGTGCTCCCTTAAATGACACCTGGGCAGGTAGGACAATTAAATACAGGGGTCCTCAGTTTATGATTGTAATTAAGCTCAGAATAAGTCATAGTGATTGTTAAAGCAGGTCACCACCTGATGGTTCCTGATTTTATAACCATTTTTGCAGCAGTCGTTAAGCAAACCCATTGCACCCAATTGGCATTTTTTCGGAAATAAACATCAGTTTTTGGCGAAAAAATGTAAATTGCAGTCACATGACTGTGAGATGTTACAAACGGTCCTAAAGATGGACTAGTTGCTAAGCTCCCAAAATATAATCACATAGCCATGGGCAGTGGTGGGATTCAGCTGGTTCGGGCCGAATACTGGCTGGCCCCACCCACCCCACCCTACCCTATNATCTTGCCTTTGCCACGTGGCCCAGCTAATGTCTGTGACCTCACCACTCTGCTCACCAAAGGTAAGCATGCCACCCGCTCACCCTTCGCCTCAGGTCAGGGCCTGGGGACGCACCATTCCCCAGCTCCAGCCTTGCCCTGGAGTCTCTGCCCACTTGCCATTTGCCTTGGCCAGGTGGGCGAATGTGTCACTCCCCAGCTCGGGCCTTGCCCTGGAGCCTCCGTTTGCATGCCACCCACCTGCTATTCACCTCAGGTTGGGGAATGTGCCAGTCCCTGGCTCTGGCTTTCCCGGGGCCTCCTCCCACATGCCACCCACTCTCCCTTTGCCTTGAGTTGGGGGACGCACCAGTCCCTGGCTCTGGCCTTCCTGGGGCCTCCTCCTGCATGCTGCCCGCTCGCCCTTTGCCACACATTGCCCCATTTCCCCTCCTTCAGAGGCTCCAGCCCTTATTCAATCTGCCCACTTCCTCTTCCACAACCGTCTCTTTCTTCTTCTACACAAGCAGCCTCCAGCCACTGCTACCGGCACAGTTCTGGCCAGGAAAGAGCGGTGGCTGGAGGCTGCTCACACTGGCAAAGAGGCAACAGCTTCGGTCATTTTCTGGGCTCGAATTATGGCCCAAAATTGGCTGAAAAACTGCCTGAAAAATGGCAGATGGAAATGCCCCATTTTCCGCCTCCATTCGGCTATCTGCACCGTGTTGGATCATGACGGGGAGGTGGGGGGAAGGAAAAAAGCCCGACGAGTCGTACTCACCAGCACGAGGAAGAATCTCCACCATGCGTTTTCAAGTGGCTGCTTGAGAACGCATGGCTGGGGCGGAGGAGTGGTCCTCCTTAACAAGCTCCAAAACTGCTCCAAGCCTGGGTTCCTCGTGGGCGGGTTAATGTGCCTGGAGTGAGAGAGGAGCATGGGCTGACAGGGTGGGGAAGGCTGGTACTTCTAGTGCCCACAAGGAACCCAGGCGTGGAGCAGTTTTGGAGCTTAACGGACCTCTCCTCTGCCCCATGTGTTTTCATACGGCTGCTTGAAAATGCATGGCTGAGGCGGAGGAGCGGTCCTCTTTAACAAGCTCCAAAACTGCTCCAAGCCTGGTTCCTCGTGGGCACTGGAAGTACCGGCCTTCCCCACCCTGTCAGCCCTCACTCCCCTCTCACTCCAGGCACCGATTCCCCCAGTGCCCCCTGCGCACGGNNNGCCCTCACCCCCCTCTCGCTCCAGGCACCGATTCCCCCAGTGCCCCATGCGCACGGGTTAAAATTTCCACCGCTGTCCCACCGGCATTTCCGGGCAACACGGGACCAGCGCGATCGTCCATTTGCGCGCTATTCCCAGGAGACTGTCTAGGAGCGCCTGGTGGGCTCAGGCTTGGCTGTCTCGCGAGGCAGTGGTGGCCACTGGTGCTAGGATCACCACTCAGGGGATGCAGCCAGGCTCCAAAGTTAAATGCTTCCTTTTCTTGCAAATGCATACAAGCATCATTAAAGGGAGAAATGGTGAGTTCTGTAACCAGAAAAACTGAGAAAGAAAACAATGTATTCCAGTTAAATTAGAAGTGGTTCTTTGTGAAGGATCTGTGAAAATTTTGGAATATTGCAATAAGGCTCAGGAAAAAAAAATAAAGCAGAAAGATTTAATTAAAGGAGAAGAGAAAGAATGGTAAGACATCCACTAACTGACTGCTTTGAAAATGCCTTTCAAATGTTTTTTCAATTGTAGGATTGGAAATATTTGCTTGACTGTATGCTTTAATGTTCAAAAAGAATAATCTTTATCAGTATAAGCAGAGA
>AZIM01002477.1:150643-165540 GCA_000516915.1 Ophiophagus hannah
GATAGATAGATAGATAATAGATAGATAAACACTTAGACTTACAGTATATACCGCTTTTATATATGTGTGTGTGTGTGTGTATGTACATGTAAGTGTGTATGTATGTATCTCTCTCTCTCTCTCTCACACACACACACACACACACACATACACACACACTGTATATGATTTACTGATATGATGCTTTATTCTTTCTTTTTGTTTTTTTTCCCTAAGGAGGTGAATGATCAAGATGGCCCATCATTTCCACATGAAATATCTGATAGAAGAAGGTATCTCATCTCATGAGCAAAAATTATTTTGGCTCCCTTGCCCATAAAGTTGCCATGAGAATTGAAGAACTGACAGATATTGTAAAAATCCTTTACACATACCAAGTGCTACGGGGATTATAATGTATAATAATATGGGCACCACCTGCCACATTCAAGAAAATCCTATGCCAAGTATGTTAATTCAGGACTGCTCTAATATGCAGATGAGCTCTGGCCCTCTGGTTCACTGTATTATTGTGATGCAGTCCGCAGTGTGAGTGCCAATTTCTTGCTCCTGGTCCAGTGCCACTTGGCACATTCAGTTGGTCGCGATAGGGGAAAAAACCCCAACAAGATAAAGCCTCACTGATGGCAACCATGCCAACTGATGTTTCCCTGCAGTAAAATGGGCAAGATTGCATCAGATGATTGCCAAATCTCTTGATTTGGCAACAGATAGAAAAGGTTAACCATGCAGATTTCATCCACAGCAGAAGATCTCAATTCACATCCGGAGGTGCCCAGTACACTTGACCTGCCAGTTGTCTCCTGCAATGCTACAGGCCAGTGTTCTCAACCTTAGCAACTTGAAGATGCATGGACTTCAACTCCCAGAATTCTCCAGCCAGCAATCCGCACATCTTCAAGTTGCTAAGGTTGAGAAACACTGCTATAGACATGAGAATCCTACTTCAGGACCTAAACCCACAGCTTCATAGCAATGTGTAACAAGGTCTTTTTCTTTCTCACCACCCTGGCTCTGTGCAACTCTGTGTGGTTCTTGCTTTGGCTTCTTTCTCTTTATCGTTTGACTACCTTTACGATTTTTCAGCTCCAGTCTGAATCTGTCAAGCCTTCCTTAATTGGTTTCTAGTTGTACCTGTTAATCCTCTTCTCAAATCAATACTCAGATCACCAGTCATGTGGAACTGGATGATCCTTAGTTAGGGATGTAACCATAACACACGTTAATCTGTTTTTAAGAGAACGTTTGAACTTGCGTGCTAAATGACAGGCACTGAAGGGAGCAGCTTAGATCATTTGTGGGAATGTAATGACGACAATAACAAATGGTGTTTGGTATGGCAACTCCTTTCCAGCATGAAGAAGTGACAGCTCTAAGGATTCGGATCAGAAAACATCTGCGTTGGAAGATAAATATAATTGGATGAAGGTACAGTCTTCATCTGTCTGGGATCTTAATTCTCAGCCTCCTTCCTTGTGATGGAGCATTTTCTGTCATCAAATGTTGCAGCGCTTCTTGGCCCGTGGTGAATTCACCTGGACTTTCTCGTTCCAAAGACTGCATTCTCTGAATTCAGATAGGACTTGCCATAAAGAAGGGTGTAGCAACAGCCTAATGATGGAGCCTGTTGATATGCAGA
Source organism: Ophiophagus hannah (assembly GCA_000516915.1). Classification (NCBI taxonomy): domain Eukaryota; kingdom Metazoa; phylum Chordata; class Lepidosauria; order Squamata; family Elapidae; genus Ophiophagus; species Ophiophagus hannah. The sequence goes on from AZIM01002477.1 coordinate 152,283, forward strand.
CTGTGAACTGAGATCAGCATGGAGTTTGACTTCTTCCTTAATGAAGAACTCTGTTCTGGAATGTCCCTTCCCCTTCACTGCAATTCTGAGACTTCATCAGAATTTCTCAACCTTGGCAACTTGAAGATACGTGGACTTCAATTCCCAGAACTCCACAGCCAGCCATCTTCACAATGCCAAGGTTGAAAAACACTAGTGCAGATCAATTCATTCCCCAAGGCAAAGTATCTCCCAAGGGTTTTTAGCTGCTGCTGAATCCACCAGAAATGTTGAGCTGATTCCTAACAGGTGTTTGCTGCCAAGTAAGTATTACACACCTCCCTGGCACAGAGTGGGTTCATCATTCTCCACTCCTTCAGGTTCAGATGTACCTGGAAAATGGTGATACCAGCAGCTGGGGACTGGACTGGCACCAGGACAGCTTGCTCAGTGATGGAGGGAATCCAGGGAGGAGGTAACCATGCCAGGACAAAGGGACAGGGAAGTGGCAGTTAGAGAGAAGTCCAAACCAACAGATGCCTAGTCTATAACTTTCCTCCTTTGCCAGAAAAGATCAGGCGTATGGAGACATGCCTAGCATACCATGCCCACTGCATCTCAGGTACGCAACTCTGCAAATGTGCACACTCCTTGTTATCCTCCTGAATACAGGTAATCCTCGACTTACAACAGTTCATTTAGTAACTTCATTGGAAGTTATAATGACACTGAAAAAAGTGACTTATGACCAATATTTACAACCACTGCAGCATCACCCCCCCCATGGTCACATGATCAAAAATCAGATGCTTGGCATCTGACTCATATTTACGACAGTTGCATTATCCCAGGTCATGTGAGCACCTTTTACAGCCTTCTGACAAGCAAAGTCAACGGGGAAGCCAGATTCACTTACCATGTTGCTACTAACTTAACAACTGTAATGATTCAATTAACAACTGTAGCAAGGTTGTAAAATGGGGCAAAATTCAATTAACAAACGTCTCACTTAGTAATAGAAATTTGGGGTTCAATTATGGTTGTAAGTCAAGGACTACCTGTACTGCAGTTGGGTACAGATTTGCCTCTTCCAGCCACTCCGTCACTCTGATCCTCAAGCAGGAATTTCCCACTTAGTTTTGCTCTTTATTGTTGTGTTTTATGTCTGCGATCCTTTTCAATGCCACCGAGCCATTCTGGGTATTATAGAAAAGGAAAAAGCTTCCTCTCCAAGAAATGAAAGCTATCCTTTGCCCACACATACACACTGGCCTGTTGCCATTATAAACGCGTGGGCAAAAGGTAGCTTGGCTTTCTTGGAGAGAAGATAGTGAGTCCTGCAGCAGTTAACCAGGCATTTCTTCTCCTGTATTAATATTGCTCCTTGGGAAATATTTTTATTTTATTTTATTTTATCAAGCGATTATTAGATAACAGGTATAAGTATAAACATGGTTATGAATACATGAAATAGATACGAATAAATATACATTTTCTCCAAATAAAAAGCTCCAGGCGACACATGCACAAAAAGATCACGTTTTACGAAGTTATAAAACTCTCCCTGATAGAGTAAATAATTACTTTCTGAATCAAAATAGAAACAAGAGCTTTAAAACAAACCGGAATGCAACTGATCAACTTGAAGCTGAATGAATACAAAAGCTTGGCCAAAGGGAGCAGAGGAGATTCCTTATACGAAGGTTTATTTCCTTATCTCATTCTGCCCTTTTGTGTAATCCCAATTGTGGTGGTTTAAACCGTAGCTAAATTGGGAGGGTTTTTTTTCCCAGAGAAATAGCATTACTAAGACAACATGAAACTCTATTGTCCAGAAAAGATTTGGAGGACAGGGAGAAATGAAATAGAAAAAGAAGGAAGAGAAATGGAACTGGGTGGATTTGATGGCTGCTGCTGACCACGACAAAATTCTGAAGTATTTGGTACCTGTACTAAAAGTCTGGCAGTAGTTTCCAACTGCTCACCAAGCCACAATCTGAGGTTTTGGTTCTAACCTTTAAAAACCTGCACCATTTACAGTCTGAATATCAAAACACGTCTCTTCCCTTAATGATCTACGTATGTAGTTGTTGCAATCAGGAGAGACTCTTTTGAAGACGCTCCTGCTATCAACAACCTTGGAAATTGTTTTTGGCCTCTGAACGCATCTCTTCTGCCAGACCTGTATTTCTTAACTGACTTCTATGTGGTGATTGTATTAATTTTCATACAAATTAATATGTGCTTAACTTTTTGGATCGATGCATTTGGTTAATGGCTTAAATATGAGCTGAAGTAGAAAGGCAAGGTATGCAATTAATAAATAACTAATTGGATGGGTGGGTGGATGGATGGATGGATGGAACGATGGATGGAAGGAAGGAAGATGATGCTCAGCCTGTAAAAATATAGATAAAAAAGAATTTTTGTGGTAAAGGCCTCATATGGAGTCCACCCTAAATAGGAAATTTGTGCTTCATTGTTCAAAATATATGTGGAATTTTATATTTAATTTTATATTTAATTTTTATGGCTACCTTGGTCCACCTGCCATCAGTTCTTCTTGCTATGTGACCAGCCCATTTCCATTTCCATTCTTTTACCATTTTGATGACATTTGTATACTTTTGTTTGTGTACAATATCATCAAGAGAGTAAAAGAATGGAAATGGAAGTGGGAGAACTATGGCAGGTAGACCAAGGCAGTCATAGAATCCCACCTGTTAAAAAAGTGTCCATGAAAGAGACCTAAAACAAGATGGAGTGACAACATCAGCAAGTATTGTGGGTCCAACTGGCAAAAAAAAAAAGAAAAGCTCAGGACCATATTGGTTGGAAACATGTGGAAGAGGCCTTCATCCTGAAGTGAATAGACAATGGCTAAAATGATGATGNNGATGATGATGATGATGATGATGATATGGGAAATTTTATGGTTAATCTGCATGAGCAATTGCAAATGGGTACTCAAAAATGGTTGTCATTTTGAGGTGGGCTACATTTTTATGCTACAGCAGGGGTCTCCAACCTTGGCAACTTAAAGCCTGGTGGACTTCAACTCCCAGAATTCTGGGAGTTGAAGTCTGCNAGTCTGCCAAGCTTAAAGTTGCCAAGGTTGAAGACTCCTGTGCTACATCGCGTTAATGCTGACGAGGCAATGTTTCTCCATCAATAGAACTGAAATCAAAAGCAACACTAAATATGTTATTAGTTTTAATAGCCATACCTCTAAAGTGCTACAGACAAATTACAAGTACTGTAAGAAAATTCTATATAAATAAATGGCAGAAATTTAAAATAAAGGGAGTTCTTAGTACTTACAGCAGCAGCTTAAATGGAAATGATTCAGAGACATCAGGACCCAAACTAGCATAGCAGTTGATCCCAAAATCCCAGTTGTTCGCCTGCTACAGCCAGGTAGAATCACAGCTTTGAGATCAAAGCTACGTATATTATCCTGCAATTACTAAGGCTATGCTGGTCTTTGGATTTGGTTCCAAAATGATGCTTTAAAGTGTTTCAGAATGCAAACACAGTATTTGTCAGAGAATATTAGTAGCTCAGGGTGGAAATGAGGGATCCCTGCTCTCTGAGCTTGGTTGTTTTCTTGCAGACCTTTCATTAGCCAAACTAGGTAACATCATCAGTGCTAGTAAGGAATGGGGTTTGCCTAGTATTTGTATGCAACTCTTTAAACCAGAAACATTTCCCCCCATGCAATCTATTGCTTTAAGAAATTGCAAATAGTTGTTACATTGCACCCACAAATCAAACTCAAAGTAACAATCATTAAAGGAGGGTTGCCAGCTCTCAGAATTCAAAAATTAGGTTTTGCTTCTCTCAAATCCTTGAATCTCCCTCTCCCCAAATGCCATCAATGTGCTAGATAAGATAAAATTATTAAATGTATGGGTAAAATAATGTATTTCTTTTAATTAAATTGGTCCTTTTTCCCTTAGATTCCTCACTATTAGGATTATAGCTTCTGGAGAAGGTTTTTACATTCCTCAATTAAAGGCTTCTCTCTTTACAGAATTGGAAAGTGACAACGGTGCAGATCAAATAGACCAGCGGCCCCAAACCTTTTGGCCACCAGCGACCAATTCTGTGGAAAGAGGTTTTTCCGTAGACCAGAGGGGACATGGTTTCGTGTGCTGTCTATATCGCAGGGATGGGGTTTCACTTTTTTGTGCGGCCCAGTTTCTTGCATGCCACAGCCTGGTGCCAGTCCACAGACTGGGAGTTGGGGACCCCTGAAATAGACTTTTAGTAACAATTAAGAAGCTATTCATCACTTGTGTTCTACAAAGAATGATGTAAAATAAGATGACTTTGTAAACATGAAACATTTATTTCAAGCTAAAGGAGTTCTTAAGAAAGAGGTCTTCTTCTCAGATGTGTTTTCCTGTCATTTAGAGCAGTACTTTAATTATGTGTTAGTATACCCAAACACACAAACACACACACACACAGAGGGAGGGAGGGAGGGAGGGAGGGAGGGAACTAAATTCTTAAAAAATAGAAAGATAATATCTCACATTCTGGAATGAAACGGGAAAACAAATAAATATATTAATGCTTTCTAAATAATGTAAACAAAAATGACAATTCAAGAGAAAAATACCGATAGCCCTGGGAAACAAATGTGCAAATCTCAACATGCTACCAGCTCTCGTTTGGATAGGTGACAGTATAGGTGCACTCAGGTGAATTCTGTACATTTCCATGTGCCAAGACTGCAATTCAGAATTATATTATCAACATCACATGGGTATTCAGTAAAGGCACACCACAGGCAGATATGTATGTCACATATATACACAACAAAGAGACATCCGTGACAATGGTCCATGCCCATACCCACATATATAGACAGCACCTTGCTAATGCAATCTGCTGGGAAATACACAGAAGGTTGTGTCAAGACTCTATATGACTTTGTCAAGCCCATCATTACAAGTGACTTCAGGAAAGGTTGTCTTCTCTCACCACAGGTGAAGCGTGTGTGCTAGTGTGAGCCATCTCTCCCCTCATATGTACTGCTTATGTTTAGATTTTTAGAAGTAAACTGAGCTCTTCCTTCAAATGCACGGTGTAAGAATGCACCATGGACAACACCAACTTTGGGGGGGAAGGGAAGAGTCCCTGCTGTTTTGACAGCATTGCATAAATTAAGCAGACCCCTAAATTGTCAACCTCAGATGAAACACAGAGCAATCTGAGGTTCCTTGATCTCCTTCATGGATGCAAGAGAATGAGAGCTATCTGCAGAGACGGGTCTACAAGTGCATTCCCAAACAGAGAAGTGGTTAAGCATCCATCTCTTGTGCCTCTTCGCTGAGGAGGAAGCAATTTCTGCAATCATAGAAGTGTTTCTATTCCTGGGAGTGCAATCAAAAAAAAAAAAAAAACCAGCACTCTGCCCAGCTCATCAGGGCCATGTGCGAGCAGAGACCAACATCCCCAAAAAGTCATCCATCCTGCCTCTTTTTTCCTGCTTCTGTCACTCCATCACTGGGTGGTGGGGGAGGAATCCTCATTTTTGTGTCCGGAGGCCATCCTGAATAGCAGTGGTGATGATGGAGGAGACAAGAGTTGCAGTAAAGAGGGATAATAATAGAAAGTCAGGATATCCTGGGAGGAGAGGTGAGAGAGAGAGGTCTGGGAGTTCTTTTGTATGCATTTCGATGTGTTAAGGCTAGCCAAATGTTAGATTGGTTTTGCCACTTGCCACCCCCAATTGGCATGTAACCAAGAGCTGGTGGCAGCGTGGTCAGAAGAGTCTCTTGCAGCAAGGCTGGCGAAGGGGGAAACTTGCATCCAGAAGGAACAGAGGGAGTGGAGGTACAGTGCCCAGTAGCTGGGGAGTCCATTTCTTCTCCATTATGGCACCTGCCCTATGGAACATCTTCCCACCCTTCACAATCCAAACAGCTCTTACTGTTGGCCTTTCGCAAAGCCGTGAAGACCTAATTCTTCACCAGGGATTGAAGTCAAGATGGGACCTCTGATATGGGTTTATGTGATTTTGTAGCTTTACTGTGCCTCAGCTGTTTGATTTCTCTTGGTTTAATGCAGTGTTTCTCAACCTTGTCAACTTTGAGGGGTGGACCAACACACAGAATTCAAGGAGATGGCTGGGGAATTTAGGGAAGTCCGCCCCTCTCAAAGTTGCCAAGATTGCATGGAAACCCTGATGTTTATTTTGTCTGCCTCCCAGAGCTCCTTGAGTAGATGGGTGGCCCTCAAAAAACTGGTAGGATGAAATAAAATAAAACTCTGGTATAGTTGTCTAGAGCCTCAAGAAAGTTGCTTTTTCACAATTCCATCATGCCCTCTTTGTAAAATGGGAATTATAATCTAGGGGGAGAGAGGGAGGGAGGGGGAGAGAGAGGGGGGAGAGGGAGAGAGAGAGAGAGAGAGAGAGAGAGAGATTACACAGACAAACAGGAAGGGATAATTCTTCATCATGCTACAAAATATTCCAAGTCTCCTTGAACTTCTTAAATGTGTGAGATGAAGGACTGTGATAGTGTCAGATAACTTGTAGAAGGAGGCTGAAGAAGACCAGGGTTCCTTGGGGAGATGTTTGACTGGTCTGCCTCTCCATTAATCCTACCCCTCCAAATTTTTGTGAGATCAAGGGGAAAAACGTGTGCCTTCAACTAGCAACCTCTGAGGAAGAGCCGGTTAAAATTTCTGAAAAAGAATTCACTTTCAAAATGGATTTAGCCTGCCATCCTGCTTCGAGGAATTCCAGCCAAAATGAAAGGGAAGCTGGGATTGCTAATGTCTGCCTTGAAAACTCATCCATTTGCATGGATTTCTCAATTCTTCAAGGGATCTTCCTAATTCTTGCTCCATTATTCTCAGTCTCTGCTTCCCACTTCCCTCATCCCTGCCTCTTTCCCCCCCACTTCTCAAGAGCTTTCCCCCTCTTCTCTCTTTCCTTCTCTCTCCCCTCCCTCCTCTCTCTTTAGTTCTTACTGGAGATATTGATTTTTTTTTCCCCTGCCTTTTCTCTTCCTCCCCTCGGGCCCCGAGTCGTGCTGTGTTTTTGTCCCTTTCCTTGCTTTGTATTTCTGCGCGTGTCTCAGTTGGAAGAACGCAAAAACGAACATGGTCTCAAGGTGTAAGACATAGCTAAGTGAATGCCACCCGCCTGGGTGCAGGGCCTCTCTGCCTGGTACCCAGGCCAGGCTGATGGCACTCATCTGGGATTAAAAGAGGCAGGCCACTTAGGGTGCGGCAACTTGACTTGACCCAACCTGCAACTGATTCTCATATGGAGAATGGCCATTACTGGGGTGGGGAGGGGGTGCCTCAGAAGGTCATGTGCCTCCCAAGGGGGCATCTGCAAAGCTAGGAATTCTTCAGGTGGGTTTCTGCAGATCCTTCTCTATAGGGCGCAGGATACAACTGTGGGTTTGTTGTGTTTGGCAAAACTAATATGCTGTTAGTTAACACTGCAGCAAGAATAATAAACGCTGCCAAAATACTAAGGGTTATAAAGGAGGCACTTCATCACTTGAAGGCAAAGGAGGGTGAAATTCAAAAGGTCAGTGTCATTCATCTAAAATACCTGGCCTGAGCATTCTGAATTACCATTTTTTAAACAAAAAAAAAATCCTGGTTTAGACTGTGTAGGTTGTGTGAGTTTGTGATAGTCAAAAATCAGGAGTCTGCTGCACGTATTCAGGCTAACAGATATTATTAAAGGGCATAAGCTTTCGTGAGCCTCCACTGAGTTTATGCGTTTTAATAAAATTTGTGAGCCTGAAAAGTACTACGGACTCTTTCTGATTTCTGGTTTAGACCAGGAATTGAATTGCAACATTACAGTACAGAAATTCCACTCCATTTTCTGAGCTATTCACCACTCATCCATCTCAATTCTCCCTCACCCTGCAATGATGAATACAGAATAAAGGACTGAAGACATAGGAAGATCAATTCCAAATGGATGTTGGGAGGGACGGGACTTCCCAATAGTAAGAGTACAGATAGTCCTCAGACTTACAACAGTTCATTTACTGGCAGTTCGAAGTTACAATGGCACTGAAAAAAGTGACTTATGACGGCATCCTCATGGTGAGATGATTAAAATTCAGATGCTTGACAACTGACTCATATTTATGACGATTGCGGTGTCGCAGGATTGTGTGATCAGTTTTTGTGACCTCCTGACAAGCAAAGTCAACTGGGAAGCTAGATTCACTTAACAACCATGTTACTGAACAACAGTGATTCATTTAAAAACTGTGGCCAAGAAAGGTCATAAAATGGGGCAAAATTCACTTAACTCTTTTGCTTAGCAACTGAAATGTTGGGCTCAGCTGTAGTCATAAGTTGAGGACTACCTGTAGTTGGGTCATGACCCAAAGAGGAAGATGAACTCCTTTTCATTTGAAAATATGGATACTCCAGCATTTTTCAAACTTAGGAACTTAAAGATATGTGGACTACAACTCCCAGAATTCCCCAGCCAGCATAACAGTTGAAATCCACAGATCTTAAAATTGCCAAGTTTGAGAAAAACACTGGGCTAGACAGCCACCTGTCTGGATGCTTTCATTGCATTAATCTGAATTCCTGGAGTGAGCACCAGATGGTCTTATGTCCCTTCCAAGCCAAGGGTTACATTATACTACTGAAATACACTGGAAGGACAAGCCTGTATATTTCACTGGTAGACTCAGAAGGGCTGAAGCTACCGGAGATAAGTTAAGAAAACCAGAAGGCACCTGTCCATTTGCATCTGCAATAGGACTTAGTCCACAGGCCTTGGCGACCAAAGCAGAGAGACCAAAACACTGTTCTTACTGCAGGCAGTCCTCGACTTACAACAGTTCACTTAGTGAACTCCCCCAAATTGGGTGGGGGAGTTTTTTTTAGATGATTTTAGGGTTGCTTGTTAATTGTTTTTATTTATTAGACTTGGTTAGTTTAATTACTTTTTAACTTAATTTATTGCATTTTGTATTGGTTTTATGTTGTGAGCCGCCCTGAGTCCTTCGGGAAAGAGGGCGGCATACAAGTCTAATAAAATAAAATAAATAAATATTCTGATTAGAAGGCTGATTAAGTATGAGTTGCATGTAAATTTATTAGGTGACTGCACAGCTGTCTGGAAAACCACAACTTAAGTGTTATTAAACTGGATCAATATAGCAAGTTATCCATGAACTGGAGTGTTATATCAAAGTTACAAGATTTCCTTTTGGGATATTTTCAACATTTTCATTAATGGTTTAGATGAAGAGATTAAGATGTAGTTTCAAATTTGTAGATGGCACAGATTACAGAAGTAGGTAAAAATAATAGATAAATTTAGAAGAGGTTAATGCAGGTTCTTTATCAGTAAGGAAAATAATATGGTCAGCTGCTGTTATCTGGCCTAATAAAAAAAGATGTTGGAATAATAGATTATCACAACTTAATAAACATTGTAACATAGATTTTGGAAAAGAAGTTTCCAAATAATAGTTATTCATAGTATTCTTAATTGGTCAGACCCACCTTGAGTATTATGTTCACTTTTATCAGTATCAGAGGAATTGGAAGAGGTGCCAAGAAGGGGATGATTGGGATTGGTTATTACAGCATATAGAAGAAGCATATTACATTTCTTCAGGTAGACCCCATTTCAATTAGGCCAGAGTGCAGGACATGGAATAAAGTTATTTAATTAAAAGCAATTTCCAATTAAGTGTTATAAAAATTGAACCACATGTACAGGAGGTGTGATATCCTTTTTGCTCGATGTATTTATGCAGAGGTTGGACATCACTCTGTTTTTCTTTATGAACTTCACTGCCAGTGGATTCCACCTAAGGACATAAATGATCCCTTTGGAGAAATGATCTTAACTAATATTTGATATTGATGTAAACTTGCCTTTCTTTCTATATATCATTCTTCAATAACGATTTCCTTTCTTATAAATCTTCTTAACCCAGTAGATTTACTTACACTATATGTTAAAAATTTTTTTTGGTGTTCTTCGAAAGTAAATTTAACTCTAGCTGACCGAAGTTTTGGCATAAGTACAAACTTTTAGCTTTGTTTGGAAATACAGTTAGATATATATGTCTTGGGCCAGACTTCTATCCACATGGTTCCTATCAACTCATGGGAGTCTTTTCTATCCCACTGACACAAATTTTAGATCACTTTTCCTGACTGCATGCATGCATTTAGAAGAAAGATAAGGAATGTGTGCACATGTAAAAACTATCCTGAATATTTTCAAAAAGCATTTGTTAGCGTGTGTGGGTATGTGAACATAGATCATAAGGAGATTCCTGCTGCATGACAAACCTATCTGATCCAGCATTTTCAGTCACTCAGTGGCCAACTGAAGGTACTTGAGTTACTGGCAGTTAAATGGCATATAACCGTGATGGTGAACCTCTGGCATGCGTGCCGGAAATGGCATGCAGAGCCACTTCTGCCAGCACGCGATAGGTCGCCCAGAAGAGCCCCACTGCATATGCACATCCGCCGCACGCCTGCCAGCTGATTGTCAGGTATTTGGGGCGCATGCGTGAGGGGCGGGGATGTGTGGGAGATGCACGTGCATACACAGAGATGCGCAGCTCATGTGGGGGGGTCTCATGCACATGTGCAGAGACACATGGCTCAAGCGGGGGGATCAGGCGCGCATGCACAGAGCCGCGTGGCAGGGGTGGCATGGGGGGTGGCACACGCATGCACAGGAGGTGGGGGCTGCGCACATTGCCTTTTGGGTACTGACGTGCAAGCGTAAGCGCACTTGCAATTTTCGGCGCAGGAGCCCAAAAAGGTTAACCACCACTGGTGTATAACATTAATTATTACTATTATTGTGTTCACATGTACTGTCAGCCAGATAGTTAGCCTGCATTTGACATTTTTGTTCAACTATACAGTCCTCAAGAACCTGGGATAGACAGGTGTTATGTACACAACAATGTGAAATTACAGCTGCCAGTTCTCTGTCCCTCATTTGCACCACGTACTTCCCAAGAACCTAGAATGTGATAATGTTTCAGCATGATATATTTGCGGATACAAGCAGTGCAATTTTTTTTTGTAATTAACTGATGGAAATTTTGACACACTGTTATTTAGAATGTTATTAAACAAAACTTCATTAGTTTTCATTAAAATATTTTAACCCGTTCTCAACTACTTTTTCAATGTTACGTTCCCTCCAATTTTTCATTACTGGTACATGATAATTTTTACAGATGTTCCAGTAAATCATTTGTTTGACTATGTTATGTTGTTTATAATCAGCTTCAATCTTGCAAGAGCTGATTATATGACTGTATTCTTAAAATTCAGTGATTGGAACTATACACAATAATCTGAATATGGTCTCCTTACAGTCTTGCACTATATTAGCAGTTCTGTTTTCAATTCACTTCCTGATTGAAAATCATCTCCTAATGTTTTTTTGCCTTTTTACAGTAATTGCACAAGGAGCGGTATTTTCAATAAATAGAGTCCATAATAACTTTTTTCCCAATCAGTCACAGCCAGTTCCAATCCCATGTAGAAAAAAAATGAAAGCTGAGATTCCAAGAAATTAAATAGTAGGGCACATTTTACTTATTGCAAAATATAGAACAAAATGTAGCACTATATTAATGGTGCCAGAATGCTATAGTCTGGACTGATATGCTCCTATTCCTTTGAAGCTTATTTTTTTCCTAAGAGTTCATTTTTTCTACTCCCTCCATTTTATTTATTTTCTTTTCAAATACTTGATGCCTTGCAGAAACTTGTAAATATTCATTTCTTTTCCTGCCCTTTAAAAAAATTTTGTTTTGTATTCTTAGAAGGTTGTGCTCAATTTGCTGATTGCATGCTTATATAGAGATGGTACTGAACATAAGCTTTGGCAATTAGATCATACTTCAGATACTTTATTTTTATACAAAAAAGAGAGAAAAATTTAAAGTACTGTAATGTGTCAGGTTATTTTTATTTGCTTAATCTGTGATTATATCATTTATAGACTTTTTATTTGATCTTCATTTAGTCTTTAAAATATGTATTGGACTTGATTTTTTTATTCTGTTAATTTAAAATATTTTGACTGGGTTAATGCGAAGATTTTAGGCTGGTTTAGGCTGGTTCATAGGATCAATCTACTACAGTAAAATGCAATGTGTGTAAATAGAAGAATATTTGCGTTCACTTAAATTAAAATTAGTACTTACTGTAAAATTTTTCTATTGTTTTCTAACATGAAGTTTTTCTGAGGTTCATGTGCAAACAATGTCACTTTTAGAGAATTCATCCAAGTGAAATGTCTCAGCATTTGTGTCTTGTTTGACACAATGAACCAAGGTTAGAGGGAGGGAGGGTTCAATAAGTTGTAGTTGTCTGGTCAGTTTTCCTGAATTCCAGAAGCAAACCCTTAAAATTTTTGAAAGTTTCTGGTTTCCATTTATAAATTTGGGGTCAGAATTGTACTATGCAAGACATTATTCAGAAAATATATTTTGAGAAACATAGTTTCAAAACTTGAATAAGGATACATAATATTTAATGGTACGTCTATTAAGAAGATTGGATTGAACTTTGTTAAATTTCATCAACAAAGTATTGTAAGAAGAAAAGAAAGAGAAGGATGTACTGTAGGTTGCTATTCTGTCCTGAAAGCTTGTTCAACAAAATCTTCCCAATGAATATATTATATACATGGAGTCCCTGACATCAGCCCACTGAACAGAATATTGGGACAACAAAGCAATATATACGTGAATTCAAGTATATTTGGGAAAGATATGTACTTGTTCTGGACTTTCCTTCCTTCACAGTTATTGATCTGACTGTTGCCACATTACTGGCCATTTAAAGTGGAAGACATTCTGAATGTATCATGTGCTGGTGTATCTGTGGAAGTAGCTGCCAGCAAGCCTCTAAAACTTCTTTATTGTCCCTCTGAAGAGCTTGTAAACCCAAATCCTGTTGCAATAGTGCTTATCTAGTATCTGATTCTGCCACTTGGTCTGGGAAGCTGGGACGAAGGAGTGGGCAATTTTTAAAAGAAAAATTAAACCACATTTCACCTGTTTTCCTAAGAATTTCTTGCAATTAGGCTTTCCTGGGGTTTCTGATGCGCTTCACAATTTGCTATGGAGTCTTACAACGGATGAAGATACTTCAGCAGAGTATTCGATTTACCACTTTTGTGCCAAAGTTAACATCACAGTCATTTCTCTGTATGATACACCTCAATGACTAGAATGCTACTTTTTTTTTTTGTAATAATTTTTTAATTTAC
>AZIM01002477.1:173060-196149 GCA_000516915.1 Ophiophagus hannah
AATAAAATAAATAAATAAATAAATAACAATACTTCATTGATTAATTGTAAGACCCCAAAATATTCTTTTAATAAAGTGAATCAAAGAACCATGAAATTTTCTGACACAATTTTGATCATATCATATCTATGGCATTCCCCAAAGCCCCCAGGGTCCCAAGTAACGATTTTTTGGAGAAAATTGAAGGTCCAACCTACTTTAAATGCTTTTTGCCTCTTTAAAAATTGATGATTTTTTCAACTGGCTCATTTTTCCCATGAATACCCTAGACGTTGTATGTCTAAAGCAGCCATTTTGTTCATTAACACAATTCAAGAATGTCAGAGTCTACAGTTTTAGGTGTGTCCATGTCAGCGATATCATTGATATCATCAGTCAAATCCTTTATAGACAAAGGCCAAGGAAGTAAGAAGTGTGGCTCTGGCCATAGGAAAATTACCCTCTCTTGTTCTTCCCGGGGCAGGGCTGAGAAAGATTATCTGTAACTGGAATGTCTGTCTTTGAGAACATGTGCATATTTGGAAAGGATTTTGGGGTGATAAATGATGATCAGAAACTACTTTAGGGGTGTATTATGTGAGGGTAATCTACAGTTAGATTCACAGTCTAAGGCTGGTGGAAATGTAAATAATTCAAGTATGAACCAAGGGTCTCAGAACCAAAAATTGGGCCCAAGGCACCTATTACTATTTGGAACTACCTTGGCTTTCTTTTGCAACAGTCATTTTACTTCCATTTTTAAGTCTTTTTATTTTCTGTTTTTTTCCCATTCTTTCTCTTGTTTGCTACTCTCTCCNCACGTTTTTGTCTTGCTTATTAACTTATCAAGGTGTTTATTATTATTGGTCTTTTTCGCCACAGATATTTTATCTCTATTTTCAGGTCTTTGTATTTTGTTATTTTCTCCAGTTGTTTCCTTTTTATTCTCCTGTCTCCAGGTTTTTATTATTATATATACCTTACAATGTAAAATCACAGCTGCTATTTCTTGACTGGTGTTGGCCTTAGTATGCATCAAGTTCTTCACAGGAATCTAGGATATCATATTGTATCAACACAGTATATTTTTTCTTTATTTTTTATTTTCATTTGTGTTTTCACCAATTTTTCATTAAACTGGCACATATTTGAAGAATCTTGAAATTCTGTTGTATTATACCTGTCTTGAAAATTCTAACTTTTATAAAGAGCTGAAGCTGACAGTGTAAACTTCTCTGTTTATTTTAGGTATCGAGCAGTTGCTTCCTGGAGTCGTGTTCAGGGAATTGGTGTCCCCTTGATTACTGCCATTGAAATTTTTTGTATTTGGATTCTTTCCTTTGTCCTGGCTATTCCAGAAGCAATGGGTCACACCACTGTTGATTATCCTTATGACGAAGATTGGTACAAAGTCTGTTTGCTAATAGGAAACAGCAGCTTCTTGAAAGTATGTTATTATATCAGCTATGCAAAACAATTTTGTTGTGATGATTGTTTGTCTTTTAATCAGTAACAATGGGACAATTTGGAGAATTAGGATTAAGAAAGAGTGGATAAAAAACAAATTTATCAAAGGCTATTAGTTTTGAAAGTTCAGTGTTACCTATGGGTTGGTAGATGGCATGCCACAAATATCAGTTTCAGATGGATATGTGTGCGTCAGTGCTAACTACTGACAACTGTGTGGAGTAGTCCCTGCAGCTTGTGGGGTAAGATTTTGAGAAGCCATGCCTTGTTTCTATAGCTGAGAGTGAGTGACTGGCCCAAACTTACACAGATGGCTATGCCTGCAAATACCACTTGCAAAAGAACAACCATATAAGAAAGAATGTTTCCTCTGTCTTGTGCTTGTGAATGTTTTGAAGACATTTGGTTGATCGTTATGGATAACACCTTGAATAGGACTGCAAAAATCTGGGAACTACATGTAGGAGTTCAATTTCAGCTTTGTTTCACTTATTTCAACTTGGCCTTTCTAAAGTAGATTCTAATTAGAACACTGGCTTTTCCCCATTTACACATAACTGTAAGAGGAATATGGTATGGTTGTTGTTGTTGTTGTTTTGTTACTGCCTTCATCTTGTCTCAGCCCATGACCCAGAAAGGGTTAAATCATTCATAGCTGTACGAGCATTAAAGTTTTTCTCCTTGAACTGACAACATCCAAGAGCAATTACAGATTAGCTAAGTGTCTATAAATGTGTGGGATCCTTGTAGTGTTTATAGGCTGTATCAGGCTGATTTGGACTCATAGTCTCCATACATTGATTCCTGGTTTGCCGTAATTTCACTGCTGACTCTGTCAAGAGTTAGATATTTAAGGTCCAGTAATCTATTAGGATTATGTAATAAGTGTAGATTCCTGAGTTTGCAGCTTTGATTTGGTCTTTAACTTTTGAGCCCTTATTTCTTGTATCACAGGACTAGAACTGGTACTCTGAAACAGTGGGATGAAATTGCCAAACAGGCTGAAATAGCAGAACACTAAAATGGTGGAGCTACCTCTACCTCCACCCCCCACCTCTTTGCCTTCTAAAAATAATGTGTAGGAGTTTTAAATATTAAATATTTATTTGTTGTCTATATATTGAAAAAATGCAGTTGGTAACTCATCTACCTCCTTAATATCATCTGCCTGCCTGCCTGCCTGCCTGCCTCTGTCTGTCTGTCTGTCTGTCTGTCTGTCTCTCTCTATATCTATCTATTCAACTACCCATCCAACTATCTTGCTTAGATTATGATAGAATGAAGTATAGGAGAAAAAATAGGAAGAAGCATACAGGAAACAGGTACAATTCTACAATTGGATATGTTACAGTATCATGATTGTTGGCAATTTTTTTTTCTGCAAGTTGGGATGTGTTAATGACAGAGGGCAGTAAAATTGGAAGGCACGAACATTCTCCTTGCTGGTCACATGATATACAGGTAGTCCTCAAATTATGATCACAGGTGAATACAAAATTTGTTAAATGACTTTTACTCTATTTTATGATCTTTTTTAACCACAGTTAAGCGAATCATGCAGTCTTGAAGTGAATCTGGCTTTTCCATTGACTTTGTTTGTCAGAAGCTGATTAGGAAGGTTACAGATAGTAATCACATGACTCCTGGACAGTGCAACTGTCATAAATAATGCCAGTTGATAAGCAACCAAATTTTGATCACATGACCATGGAGATGCTACAATGCCCATAAGTGTGAAAAATAGTGGTAAGTCACTTTTTTCAGTGCTGTTGTAACAGTCACTTAATGAATGGTTGTAAGTTAAGGACTACTTGTTGGACAGCATCTGGCAAGGACAATAACCTTCAAGTTTTCTGCCAACTTAAGGATAGCCATTAGCAATAGCAATAGTACTTAGACTTATATACCGCTTTATAGTGCTTTAAAACCCTCTAAAGCGGTTTACAGATTCATCATGTTGCCCCCAACAATTTTGGTCCTCATTTTGCCCACCTCAGAAGGATGGAAGGCTGAGTCAGCCTTGAGCCTGGTGGGATTCGATCTGCCAAATTGCAGTAGGAATAGCTTGCAGTACTGCACTGCGCCACCAAGGCTCCTTAACTCAACAAAGGACAAACTTTTCATCTCTTCTGTTTTCAAGCTACATATCAGTAACTGCTTATGAACACATACATGTTGCTTTGATAGATACTTTTTCTATCTTTCCCATCACTCTCTGGTAGCTTAAATGAAAGAATACCAAGTTTCAGTGGGAGCGTTAGTTTTCTGACTATTCCCTTATCCCAAGACCATAAGGGCTAGAAATAGTTAAATAGTTTCTTCCTCTGGCATTCTTCTTACAGCTGTTGGAAGTTTAACAAAACAAAGCATTATAGAAAAGATAACTATGACTGCCTATGATATCTTAAATTCTTCTCATTTTGCCCCAGGAAAAATAGCTAGTTCTCTTACCTTTCTAAACATATTCAAAGTTGCATTAAGAGGTGCCCTAGATTCCAAGGCAAGGAATTACTGTTTCTTGTGTATTTGGAGATAACCAAATACACACACACAGATGTGTCTAAACAAAACAAAAGAAATGCTGAAGCAAGTCAAAGAGGTTTTTAATACATGAATTAAGGCTAAAGTGATGATTCCCGACTTAAATTTGATTTATGTTATAGCAAATCTTTGAATAAATTGTGCAGGTTAATATCAATAACACTTCATAGTTTTTTGTGGTTACTTCCTTTGTGTTTTCTTAGAAAACACTTCATTATTTTTACGTCCATCTTTCCAATGTTTGTCCTAGAATTTAAATCCCAAAAGGCCAACTGCCTTAGGGAACATGGGAAAAGGCCCATTTCCTGGAGAAAACTAGTTCCATGTGGACTTATATACTGTAGACAAAAGGATGACTGTGCCACTTATATCAAAGTACAACATTGGTTAGTTGCAAAATCTGTGTAAGCTTTAACAGTTGTAATTCATCATTTGAAGAAATCTTAGTTTAGTTCTTAACTTCAAAATCTCATATATTAAATTCTAAATAAGGTGTATTTTTCATATTTTTAGCATTCGTTTTTCTCTAGCATAGTGACTTAATACTGGTGGAAGGGAGTTTAGTCCAAACAAGATGTGACTTTTTGGGGGGAAAACTAGTTATATATCCTTTTGTTTGTAAACATCTTCAGATTTTTGATCTTGGGAGTCTTCAGATTGAGTCATTTAATTATCTAAAAGCCTTAGGTTATATTCTCCTGGAATTTATATTAGAAAGAGCATCATAAATTTAGGGATGGAAAGGACAAGAGAGATCCATTTGGCTTAGTAAGGCACCTTCATCTAAAAGTTGAAAAGGACCCATCATTGTAGCTTTTGTAAAACTTGCTTATATTTTGTGTAAGTGCTTTGCAGGGCTGTAGTCAGCTGATGGTTGTGTTCTTTTAAGGTGGGGGCATAGTGCTATTCCAGAATAGTATTAACTGTCTATAAAAGTAATTCAAATAACAGTTGACAGGCATGGAAACAATTGTGCAGTTTGTCTGCAAAAAAGGACGCAGCAGCCATTTCTACCATCAACACTGGTCACTTGCTGTATATGTTAATCTGGAGATCAAATTAACAACCTGACAGGTACAGGGCGAGAGAACTCGATTAAATGAATGAGTGATGATTCAGCCTAATGCAGTTTTGGATTGTGTATCTTGCCATTTCCAGTCATGAAGGCATATTAAATGCATAAGAGTATCCAAAATTCCAGAACACGCATTAATTTCTTGCTGAAATGATGCTTTGTTGTTCATAAGGGCATCTCATCCACATGTGTACTGGGTGCAGGGCTCAGTTGAAGGAACTTCAAGAGCAGCCCTTTCTGCTAGAGTTACATTAGTGCAACTCACATATAGATGATATCAATTTGTGGAATCTAGATCAGAGAGCCTTGCTAGGAGAACCCAGTTTTATCACATTTATGCTAAATTTGCCTACTTTTAATATGCAGCATGTCTTTTAAAAATTGCCTTTAGTTCTATCATTGCTACATTTAACTAACTAAAACTGTCTCCCAGGCATTCTTAATAGCATCACTTGTGAGAAAGACTAGGTTGATTGGGAATTTTATAAAATGTAGTCTTAATATATCTAGCAACATCTGGTAAGGAAAGAAAGGGGGGGGAATCCTATTTTTGTGTGCTGACTTCACATGTAAACAATGCCTGTAAAAGTAAAATAATATTTATTAAGATTATATTAGTTACAGTAAAGGTTTAATCTAATCCCAAAGCTAGCTTTTCTGGTTTAGTTATGCATAAACAAAATAGCAGATTTCTGACTACAAAGAGCCCAAGATAATCCTTAGCTATTTACATGATGATATTCTCATATGAAAACAAGTAAAATAGCATCAGAATAAACAACTAAATGGAAAGGAGATGAGGACAAAACATCCCCTATATACCAATCCATTTCATAACAAACAATTGGGAATAGTAGCTGCTCCACTTGACATATAAGTTATGTTTTTTTGTATGTGCGTCTGCTACTCATATATAGAAATGGACAGAAAATGCATATAGCAAGACTGATATTCTGATAATCAGACCACTGATTCTTTCTCCTAACATACCATGCAAAGGGTTACATTCCAGGCCCCGGGGGTGTGTGTGTGTTAAAACAACTAGAGAATCAGAGTTACTGGAAAAAGCAGGCTGTACTCCACATTTTCCAGACTAAAGACATGTTAAGTGGCCTCTTTTTGCTGGACACATAAGCAAGACAGTTAATCTTTCTACTGATAGCAGGGCCCACTTATACATAGAAGACATTCTTAACCTGGACCTTTTGGAATCCAAACCATTCTTAAAAGCCTTAAAAGGTAACAGACCAGGCTTTCTGTTAGACATGCAATTCACATGACTCCTGGTGCTCTTTGTTTTTAATACACAGATAGGAAGTATTTAATCACTGGGATTTTAAAAGTCAGTTTTGATATTACAAGTGATATCTACCAATAAGCACAACACACATAAAAAGATCAGAATCCAAGTGTTCTTATTCTGTGTAAGAGAATTATCTTATTTTTTTTTGCTTCCTACCTTCTTCCTCTTGCAAGAGACTCAATAGGCTGATTAAACACCTTCCTTATTCATCTCCTGCCAATTCAGTCTGGTACATACTATGTCTTTATTTCTTCTTTTGATTATATGAGAAGATACTTATGGTGAGAAATGGGTATGTTGAGGAATTTGTACTGCATCCAAATCATCTGCTCTGCTGAGTAGAAACTCCTGAGTGTTTTAATTCAACAACATCTGAAGGGCTATAGGTTCCCTGGGTTAAGGAATAGCGCAGATCATAGTTGTTTGCTTACAAATCCAAATTATATAATAGTTCAGAGACTAAGATAACTGCAAGAAAGTCACTTCAAATTATTTATACAGGTTATCTTCACATAAAACATAGAATGGAATTGCTTAAGCATTGCCAAGCCCAGTTTATACGTGACAAATAATTAGTATATGTTATGTCCAGATAGGCAAAATACAAAGAGAGTTAAGCTAGACCTTCTCTGACTCCCTGGAGTTCAAGGAGGGAGAGGAAGACTGAGGCAGGCCTGCAAGACTCTGTTACTAAAGCCTATCTCAATAAGGTATTCCACATTCTTCCTGTGGATTTAGTTTTGTCAGACTATATTCATTAAGTGGCAGAAACATGGTTAACAAAGTCAGCAAGTGAGTAAGCATGGCAACAGACCAACCAATGGGAGCTGAATTGGGGGCTGGAAGGAGTCTGGGTTGGCTTAGCTCCACACTCTCAATTCTGAAAGTAAAACTAACTTGCTTGCTTGCTGAAAACTGATATCTGCTCTGAGTTGCTGTTTTTCCTTATGTTATGTTGAAAGAATCTACAAATGGTATTGTAAACTTTATTCATTTTATTATGTTTATAAAGAAGTTAATGATCCTGCTGAATCAGTCACCTGTGTGTTTTCTGGACTTGAATTTCTGCTGCAAACTCTAACAAGTTTTCTGATGAAATTGTAGCTTTAGGCAATTAGCTCTTAGTCTTTAGTCTTACCATCTTTAAGAATAATTGTGGTTAAAATACTTGAGAAAAGGAAATTTTAGTGGACTTGTTATTGAGCAACAGCATATAAAATAACACTAATATTAGTACTGTATATTTCTAGAATTTACTCATGAAATAGAAAAGTTATCTAAGTTAACATTGCTTAAAATTACCTATTAAAGCCTTAACAGCCATTAATCATTTGACTTTAATGTAGGTATGGAATTTTTATTCTGGCTGAACTTTCTTTAGTTAATGATTTAATTATTACATTTGTATTCCACTTTTTTTCCTCTGGGAGTTGAAGGTGTCAGATCTGAAGAATTTCCACTAACTTTATTTTCACAAAAACCATGTAGCTGAGCTGAGAAAAAGTGACTTAATGGGACCTAAATTTAGAACTATCTGGTTGAAATATAACACTAGTGTAATCACTAGATTACACTGGATCTTTCATGCAAATCAAATATGTTACTGAATCTTTCATGAAAATCAGTATGTTATTGGAAAGCAGAGACTAAAATGTAATTGGACTAAAATGTAGGACAATGTTACATATTCTGGTGATGCAGTGATCTGGTTGCCTATCTCAGTGTGTATGGGTAGACTGTGTATGTGTGTGTTATGTCTATGAGAGGGGGACATTAAGGATTGTGCTATTATCAAAAAGGAATAGTGGGGTAAAGATTTGGTTACAGCCCTATTTATAGATATTTTGGAGCAAATATTTTCTGAATATAGTGAGACTTTAAAAAAGTTATTCAAATATTTGGACTGTAAGATTCTACCGCAACAAAGAGTAATCTAGAAATAGCTTTGATGCATTCAATAGCTTCAATAGCTTTAATTCTGAATAGATATTGTTTTGGGTTGGACTGTTTTTTATGCAAAAATATCGTTAGCAATTCTTTTCTGAATATGTTCTGAAAATATGTGAGGGAGGTTTATTATGAACCAGTAAATAATGCAACTTAATTCCATTATTACTTCAAATAAATCACATTATCATTATTCCATTTTGTTTATGACAAATATTAGAAAAATTCAAACATGCAAAAATATATGTTTAGTGCATGTGTATTCTTCCTATAGTCCAGGTGCTAAATGTTCAACAACTTTTGTGAGAGAATTCTGCTGATATGACTGGCCAAGGCCCATTTATTTAGGAACAGGAGGTATACGATGTAGCATTTCAGCCAGCAGAATGTCTTAAATTAGTCCTGATGGTTGTGAAATGGTTTTTTCAAATCAATGGCAAAGATAGAAATATTTTCCTAACAGTTTCAACTGTCATAATCTTTGTAGTCGTATCTATGCCAATTACTCTTTTGTGTAGAACAGAGGTGGGAAATGATGCCCCTTTTATGACTTGTGGACTTCAAGTCCCAGAATTCTGCTAGCTCAGGAATTCTGGGAATTGAAGTACCATCGTTCCTCACCTCTGGTGTAGAACAATTTCTCAGCTTGGCACTCTCCATCAGCTTCTAAAATTCTTCAAAAGGATAGCCATTGCTCTAAATCTTGAGCCTTGAATCCACAGTTTGGGAAATTTCTAGTTGTGAAAGCTGGTGAAGAATGTAGCCTGCATATTCTATGGAAATTACAGAATGGTACTGCAAGTTACTTAGCCACAACCTGTCACATTTGATGTCTTTGCAGTTTTACGTTACAATAAAAGACTGGTGGCTCTTTGGTTTCTATTTCTGCATGCCACTTGCTTGCACGGCATTCTTTTATACCCTGATGACCTGTGAAATGTTGAACAGGAGGAAGAGTAATTTGAGAATTGCTCTCAGTGAACATCTTAAACAGGTAAGGAGAAAATGGTTTGGACATGCATTTCCAGTCACTGTCATAAAAGCTTTATCCTGTAAACTTTTGATCTCAACAATATTCATTCTGAGAACAGAAAGGTGAGTTTTGACTTAGTGTAGTTGGGCAATCAGAACATTAGGAAAATTTAAAGTGCAATCGATTAATGAGGTAATCCATTATAGAGTTCAAATTACTTCCTCTATGGATTTTTTATTCACTAAGAACTTTCTTTGATCTAATACCTATTCCAAGTATTGGGTATCAGCTGCTATAATTGCCAGTCATTTATTCATTCATTTATTCGATGACAATGGCCAATCTACTCTGGGCAGTTCACAATACACCAAACAATACAAAAATAGTATACCAAACAATAACAAAACAGGATGACTGAGAAAAATGAAAGGAAGAAGAGCAAGCCCCCCCCCCAAAAAAAAACCATGCTGCCCACAATTGACATCCAACAAAGCAGGTGCCAACCACCAAAACAAATAAATAAATAGTCTAAGGCCTGAAAGAACAACCAGGTCTTTATAGCTTTTCAAAATGCCAATTGAATAGGAACCATCAGGGATCAAATTTCCTAATATTTTATTATCAAGAAATGTCATCTTTCTCTAAGAGAATTCTTTATTTTGATTTTTCTCTTCATCATTCAATCAATATAAAAGCACTGCATTTCTCAAGGGTTTCAATTTAACTTTAATTGTATTATTTAAACCAAATTCCTGAATATCAAGTTGTTGAGAAAGATGAATTCTGTTTTAAGTATTAGAGGATTACAGCACCACAACGTTTGATAACTTACAACTTTTGGTATTGTTGTATCTTGTCACATTTTTAAAGTTTTGTTGAATAATACAACTTTTTAAGAGCATGTGGATATAATCTGATTACTAATTACTTTGACATTTCTTATGTTGAATTATGTTGATGTTGAATTATGTTGAAACTGGTTGTTGTCTAATTTAAATACAACCTCTGCTGGGTCTAGGACAATTCAGTGCAGCCAACTCACCACGGCCAACTTGCTGCAGGACAAAGAAATGATGGAATAGAATAATTGAATAAAGGATGAAAAAGGAGGAACAAAATGAAATCTGAATGATAATAATTAAAATATTTTTAAATATTTTATCTTAAATATTTAAATTGAATTGTTGAATTGTCCTGTAGTGAATTGCCCTGCAGTGAGTTGGCTGCAACACTGTGGCAAGTTGGCTGCACCAAGTTGTCTCATTCCGACCTCTGCTTGCCTTCATAATATTTGAACTATAAGTACTTTCTCTGATACTTTTTAGTTGTAATTTTTTTTGTTCCACAAGTGAATATATTTTGACAAGTTGTTAGAAATAGATGAAACTTTTCTTGACTATTGTTCATTTGAGCAATTTCCACATTTTCCTCCTTACTTGCTCCACATTTGCCTTGGCTTATGTTTGCGGATCATTGTCTTTTTTTTCCTCCATAGCGCCGAGAAGTTGCTAAAACAGTTTTCTGTTTAGTTGTGATTTTTGCTCTTTGCTGGTTTCCTCTGCATCTAAGCCAGCTACTGAAATCAATGAAGTATTACGAACGTGACCCCAATAGATGTGAATTCCTCAGGTATTGTTTTAATGTGTGATATTAAATAATTTGATGAATGCAGCAACACAATAAGTGAATTAACATAACTACATAATATTTTATTATTTATGTTTTAAACAATTCTATTTACTAATCAATTCTGTACTGTTTATGATTATAAAAAGATGACCATTTAATCAACATAAAATGTAACCAATGCTCCTTAGCAGTTAACAGCTGCTCCAAGATACTGCTGGTTGCCTTATTTAAGGTTCTCCCCTCTCACCTGCAGAAAAACCACTTTTTATTTTTTATTGCTTTACTAAACGCTAGGTGAAAGCTGTCTTCACCTCTTCACCAAATAGCTCCTAAGTGAATGGTCTGCAACTAGAAAGGTCATATTCCAAGACCCCATTCCTAAAGGAATGATAATCTAAACTACTATTTAGCTAACACATATAGAATGAGCAGAATCCACCTGGAATAGATGGTCCCAAAGCAACAAAGAATTGAGCAAAAAAGAGCCTTATATATATGGATCACCATTTTTAACTGAGCCCAGAAGTTTACAGGCAATGAAAGCAGCAGAGGTGTAGTGTACTGAATCAGTTTCCACTGGACTGCAAGCAGCCATCTTTGTTCAATGCCAGCTATAAGTTATGGATACTTGAGGGCATCCCATGTAAAGTTGAATAGTCAGCAAATGATAGGAATGTGACTCACTGTAGTCAGTACTTCTATACCTGAAAGGTCACACATCCAACCTTCTCTTCTGGTCACACTGTAATCTCTAGTGATTGCATTTATCAGAACAATGAATCTAGGATAAACACGGGCTAGTTCACCATCTTTTTCAAGGCAAGTACAACTCAATTGGGAGCCACAGTTATAATTACCTTTATATATCAAGATTTCTTTCTTTTTTCTTTGCTTTTCTTTGCATCTTTAAACAGCAAGAGTTGAGACTTTGATACTTAGCCCTGAGACTCAAAAATATCTTCAAAATTCTTTTCGTTATTGTTAAAAATAGGATAGGATGGGATTTTTTATGGTTAATTTTTTTATCCACAATATACTAAACACTAACTGCATAACTTTAATAACTTTCAAATTCATTAATATAAGATATAAACATGACTAGTCAGTCTTTCCTCTAGTTTATCTCCACTTTCTAAATAAGGGTGTTCAACTGCTTGGGAGACTGCAGTTCCATTTGATTTTTAAGTAATGTGCTGGGATCATTTTCCAAAAAGTGAGGAAGGCCAGGACAAAAATTAAACTTGAATTAAATATAAATATAATTAAACTATAATAATTTAATTATATGTTAATGCAATATATTTAATAACTTAACCCTTCTTCAAGCATTAAAATTCAGCAGCTATTTGGTGAAGAGCTAGAGAGTAGTGTTCCCAAGGATTTGGGCATCACAGGGCAACCTAAGATGAAGGTTATACACCTTGGCTTTGTAATATTACATTAACCTGTTTTTGAAGCAGGTGAAAAGACAGTTGCCTTCCAGCTGTTCCAGTAATTAACCAGGCAATCTTACAATTAACTTCTATTGAGCCTACTCTCAAGTAATTAGAAAGAAGGATGGTAGTCTTTAGGTCTGTTTCTTCTTAATTATACAAAATACAGATAGTATTAACTTCTGAGCAGGCACTTAGCAACAGTGAACAATGAATTAACCAAAAGATATTTACAATCCAGTTTTGATGACCAAGTCTTCCCCCCCATTATGTGATTGTATTTTGGTTGCTTGGCAACTGTCCTGCATTTACAGCTTTTTGCAGCATGCAGTGGTCACATGACTACAATTTACAATGTTTTTTTTTCTTGCAAGCTGGCATTTACTTCTATTTTCTGGCAAAAAAATGTCCATTGTGGGTTTGCTTAACCATCACTGTGTTTGTTTAATGACTCTAGCATTTGCTTAGTGATGGCAACATTTACATAGCACCTAACCTAGTGTTCACCTAACAGCCACTGCAAAAAAGATCGCAAAATTGGGTGAAGTCACATAATAATAACCTGCTTAACAACCACCATGACTTTAGGTCATGATTCTGGGCTCACTTGTAACTCGAGGACTTCTTGTTATACCATCATTTTTTCTGTCAAACTCACATTATATTTTAAATGGCTCCCGAATTATACTTTTTATAACCCATTTTGTATTATGCTTCTTAAATGCTTTGTTATTTGAATGATGTTTCATAGTCCTAATTTTTCTAATTCTCCTAAGCACCTGCAATTCTGTTAACTCATTTTTACCTGAGATGTTGGAGAGTTATGAAGGAGACCCAGCTGTGGCATCATAGTTTCACAAAATTATAATGGCTGAGGAATATTTGCCCACTATTGGAAGATTGTAACATTTTCTGTTTTTGATTCTAGCTTTTTGTTGACTATGAATTATGTCAGCCTTAACCTAGCAACCATCAATTCCTGCATAAATCCTATAGCACTCTATTTTGTGAGCAAGAAGTTCAAAAACTGTTTCCAGGTAAGAGCCAAAGAGATTAAATTAAACCTATCAAAAGTAATATTGAAGAATAAAATGTGAAAGGTAAATATGAAAGAATACTATTTATCCTTTTCCAAGTTGATCCCATGTTTTGAAATATTAATATTTAAATTATACAACCCACTTTCTGCCTAAACAAACATTTGGGAACATTTGTCTGGATGTTTTACAGCAGCCTTTTCCAACTTTCTTTCCTTCAGTTATGTTGAACTTTGAGAATTTCCAGGATTTTGTCATAGTGGCTGACAATTCTGGAACTTTTTCTAATACATTTGGAAAGCATTGAGGAGGGCTATAATTATGGTCTGATGTCATTGGATTATTTTGATAACCATTTAACACAATTTAGTCACAAGCCTGTCAATTTTCAGACATTAGATGAAGACTCATAATAAGATCTCTTTACAAAAAGATGAGGTGTCATTTTTACTAGCACTATAGGCTATTTCAATCATTACTAATGTTGATGTAGCTATATACAAAACATAAATAGGCTGATTCCTGATTCTTCAGTAATTATACATAATCCCAGAACTAAAAACTTTCTTCACATTATTCATATGGAAATAACAATTATCAGTGGAAGGTTTCCTGAAGGGGAAAGGGAAATCACTTCAGAGCTAGTCAGAAAGTGCCAAAATAATAGAAGAATTGTTATATTGTACTAAACTTCTTTCATAATTTAGTCCACTTGACTTCTTGCTTTTAAAAGAAGAGAGAATTAGCTGAAATACAAATCATATTTGTTTATAACAGCACCAGTTAAAAGAAGCTATATTTTTATATCAATTTCAAATGCCTTTTCTAAATTTCATAGTTTTGCAGTCTAATTAAGCTGAAAGTATGGAATAGTTAAACAAAAGAAGTACATTTTTCTTATCAGTTCACATTTAACTACACATTAGTCACAGTTTAACAAGGAATTATGTACATTTAAGAATAAATTTACCCTGTATTTTATTGTTACTACACGTTATTCCATTTCTGAAGTATAATTTCACTCAGGCCTAATTCTGCTTTCTACAATCTGGAGAATTCTGCTCTCCACTGAAAGTGACCCTAAAATAAACCAACAAACAAACCAGTAATGTTTGGATTTTTTTTTTCTTGCCAGTCATGCCTCTGCTGTATTTGTCATCGGACAGGAAATCAGATGTCCTCTGTCCCCATGAATGGGACCAGCATTCAGTGGAAAACTAATGAACTGAATAACCACAATACAGAACGGAGCATCCACAAAGACAGTTTAAATTGAGATTCACAAAGACTGTGCTTCTGAATCTAAGGAAAAGACAACAGATACGATATCTATGATTGAACATACTTATTTATTTGGAAGCTCTGTGCTCTAGCACTTAATTCCAGAGATAAGCAGAAAGAACAGATGTGCATAAGTGAGTCCCTAAATGGATTCCAAATGGTTCTTTTTCTTATAAAGAAATTCATTTTTGGCAGAAACAAGAGGAATTGACCCGGTACTCTGCAAAGTGTTCACAGATTTCAGCCAGAACATGTAGCTGTATGTTATGTTACATATTCTGTTATATCATTTTAATTTTATAATCTAAATGAATTTTCTTGAATGTCAAGAATTGTGAAAACATGGGACCTGTATCTAGTCTGTACTATCAATATTCTTTTGTCAGGAAATATTTTAGCTATATACTAGCCGTAATCCTCAACTTACAACTATAATAGGGACTGGAAAATTTGTTGTTAAGTGCTGCTTTCACAAAGGGAAGTATCACATGTCTACATCCAATTTTACCACCATTTTTACATAGTCAAGTGTAAAAATGGTTATCCATAGTTATCAAGCAAGATATCACCTGACTATGGCTTGAGACCTTCCCTCAGGCTTCCTCACTGACTTTGTTTGTTAGAAACAAACTGCTGGAAAAGTTGCAAATGGTGATTGTGTGACTGCAGGATGTTGCAACTATCATAAATATGCAATGATTAGCAAGCTATTTGAAAATTATTTTTTGTGGGTTAGGTTTTGCCAACCACTGGTTTGTGGGTACAGATATCATATTAGGACTTAACATTTAGGGCATAAACTTATGCCCAAAAGGTAGAGCAGTGTATTAGCAGGCAAATTTTAAATAAACCATATAATCATGTGACTGTAATCATAATCATGTGACTGCAGAGATGTGACTGCAATTATAATCATGTGACTGCAGAGATGTTGTGACAATTGTAAATGCGAGAACCAGTCATAAATTACTTTTTTCACTACTGCTGCATCTTTGAACAGTTGTTAAATGAGTGGACATTAAACAAGGACTACCTGTATTTCATGTTTGGAAGTATGTTCAGCCAAAAACATTTTTATAACTGTAATATATGTGTTAGATTAGATCTAAGCAGTATTTTATATGTTGTAATGTAACAAATGAGACATAATTTGGAAATTTATTTTTTGTTGTGGGGGGCGGGGGGTTGGCCAACCACTGGTTTGTGGGTACAGATATAATATCAGGACTTAACATTTAGGACATAAACTTATGCCCAAAAAGGTAGAGCAGTGTATTAGCAGGCAAATTTTAAATAAACCATATGCAGACACAAAATGATATATGTTCTCTGTGAAAATATCTTTTTCAATAGCTATACATATTTGTCCGTAGCAAATGATTCCAATGTTGAAATGTCCTCACTTTTTACAACATTCAACTGGAATCTATCTTCTGACAAATTAAGACCATTATGCCATATCCATCACACTATTTGTGATAGTTATTCAGATATTTGAAAAATGCTTTTAAATTTCCCCTCAGACTTTTCAAGGTCAAACATATCCACTTCCTCTCATTTCTTCTCAAAAGACTTATATTTCCTTGTTATCCTTCTATGCATCTTTTTCAGTTTCTCACACCAAAAAAAAATCACACACGATCTTGTTATCTAATATTGTAAAAATAGCATGTGTATAAAGCCACTTTTAAGTTCTATTTCATAAAATTAATGCTACATTTTCAATATATTTAAGATTGATAATTCTGGCATTCTGTTGCAGACAAATCCTAAAAAATAAATCTCTATGGTGGGCAGAATCAAGATGCAAACCATGGTCTTTCTCTGCCAGCCTTTTTTCCTGTTTTGCTTGGATGCCTTTTTTTTGGTTCCATTTTTCTTTCTTTTGCTACCACAACATGTTGCCAGGGAATGGGGAGATCAACTGTTCATAGTTTTGACGTGGTCTCTTTTGAAGGACTGCTGAAACTAGTTTGATAACAACATGTGGCCTGAATCAAACATTCTTTGTAGTTCATTTTGGAGAAATAAGATTTTACAAAGGATTTCTACAATAAATTATATCACACTTATATGTGCTTATAGAAACCATTCTCTAAAAGAAAAGCACACATAATTCCTGCCTAGGTAAATATGTATAAAAAAACTCTTAGGTGTCTAAATGAATTTTTCAAAAGAGGCTATTGAATATATTCTTCTATTTAGAGGGGACACTATAGGGATGAACAGATAGGTTGATCCTGAGTTTTCTTTTTTTCTAGGTTTTCTAGTCTTAATTTTTTTTAACCAATTATACATTACATTAATAATTTTGTTTTTTTTAAAGTGTGCATATGAAAATACATTTATAAATTTACAAAAACTTATTGTTTGTAATTTGTAATACTACATGTCTTGACAAGCAAATTGCCAAATACTGTGCATTCTGCACATTATTCCCACTAATATAGACATTCCTGTGCACTCTTCCATAACATACAACCACAGTTTCAGTTTGCATATTGGTAAAAAGTTATGTAAGTTTACATTAAAATATCAAGGAAATGTCTTCACCTTTAGAAAGGAACTTTAGCTGAGAATCATATTCTGCTTCTTAAAGAGTTGTGCAGTATTGAACCATTTCTTAAGGCAGCATGAGATCTTGCTTTTGGGCTTATGGATGCTTAGAGATAGCTGGAATGTATTAATGAATAGCAAAGGGTGCTTTTGTTCACACAAAGTCCAGAACACTTCTGAATGAGTTTTCAAAACTCTTCATAGAAATAATATTTGGACTGAGCTGAGATAAATCCCAGTGAATTCAAATTTTGTTACCTGTTATAAATAGGTAGATCTGCAAATAACAGCACTCAGCTGATTTTGGCTGTTCTTGAAATCTTAAGCAGATCCTGTCTAGTTAGTTGAATGGAGATCCTAGGAAATTCCATGTAAGTTAGGTTGGGTAGTTAAGAAAACACCCTGAAAAGATAAGAAATCATTTCTGTACTGCTGTCAAACAACCTATTGTATATGGGCCTTTAAAGATAAACAATTCAAGGGAATCTTGATTTTTAAAAAATAAGTAAATAACAATTCTTTTGTTTCCTAAGGTGCCTAATGAACAGTAAGATACCTGGTTCCTCCTCCTAATTGGATTCTAATTTTAGAGGAAGAAACTTTTATTAACTTTATTCTTTTCTCTGATATTCAGACCGATGATGCCCAGTGTTGGAAAATCTCAGTCGGGAAAGTCTCAAAGGAAGCCAAGGGCAGGATGGAATAGGAGGATCGTATGATCTATAGCTTTGAGAAAAGATTTAGAACAGTAAAATTCTACTATTGCTCCAAGGAGGGATCCAGATACTGAATATTGGTCTTAATGCATTGTAACATTGATGTGCTGTTCCTGCTTTTATTTTAGGTCATTAAAGATAATGCAGCTCTCTATCAGAGTAACTGGTTAAATAGGGTCCATTGTGTTAACTTTAATGGAAAGGACAATGAATATTGAGAATTGCTGCTAATTGCTCAAAATTAGATGCTGAGCTATGCTTCTTTCTCCATAGTGGTCAGTTTTTGTTAACTATTTCAATGTTCAGAATTCCTCTATATCAATTGTAACTTAAGTAGGTCTTTTATTCATTGAATTCATACATGATGCTTGAAGTATCTTCTGGGGAAATCAAAATTAGAAAATATAGGGGAAATGTAAAATGTGAATCCATATAAGTCATAATCCAAATGACGTCTTTATTATTATCATGTCTACAGAGAGGTTCTTATGAGCAGCATTTTATTTTCCAGCAAAATGGGTTGCTTAGAACAACACACACTGTACTGGCTACAGAATATTGTTAGCCAATTTATGATGTCTGCTATGCTTAAGTACGCAAAATAACCATGTGGTTTTGAACCTTCAATAATTTAAAGTACATACAATTCTATGCATAAATAAGGTCAATTTGCTGAACAGTTACACCCATCTTCATATAGAAGATAATATTTGTATATATGAAATGTCTATGTAAATGTCTGTAGGTATTTTGATATATATTTCTCATAGTTTCCTTCTGTTTATATACATATTTCTTGTTTTCAAATAAAATGTAATGTGTTGACATTGCTCTATAATGAAGCAGAAGAGCATGCTGTGAGTGATTATTTTTCATACTTTCTAACCAGAAAACATTAGGAATACAAACATTTTTATAACTTACACATTTCTGATTTTTCTTCATGTGTATGTATGCGTATGTGTGTAAGTATATACATGCTTATTACATATATGTATACATGCAATAATATGAGAGGCATTTATAGCCCTGATCTTCT
This sequence comes from Ophiophagus hannah, assembly GCA_000516915.1. NCBI lineage: Eukaryota > Metazoa > Chordata > Lepidosauria > Squamata > Elapidae > Ophiophagus > Ophiophagus hannah. The sequence goes on from AZIM01002477.1 coordinate 192,037, forward strand.
TGAGCAGATCTTAACTGAAAACATAAAGTATTTTTGTTCCCCTTCCAAATATTTTAGGAATCTGTACTTTGGAACAATTTTATAAGTACTTATGAATTTAAAACATTTATATAGCCATCTATTATACATGAGATATGTGACCAGTTCCAAACCGACAGTTTTAAAAGAATGTAACTGCACAATTAATATATACATATATCTATTAAAACCACAAATAGTAAAAACTGAGCACCATAAAAAAACTTTAAAAAGCACAAAAACACAAAAACTCTCATCAGTCTCACCCTATCTCAGTACTTGGCAGAAAAGCCAGATCTTAAGTGCTTTACAGAAGACTAGGTTAGGGACCTGTTAAGGCCAGCTAGTTCCCTCCTTGGGGACTAGTGGAAGGGATGGGTGTTCCATAGGGAAGGAGCTGACATGTAGAAGGCACACTTCCTAGATCCCATAGGATGTCATTGTTTAAAAGACAGGACCAGGAGTGTGCCCACCCTATCTTATCTAGTAGGATTAATAGATGAGCATAGTGAGAAGTCCCACACATAACTTGGCCCCATATAGACTTTTGAAGTTAACAACCAAAACTTTAAAGTACACCATGGACGAAAGTGGAAGTCAATGCAGCTCATGCAACAGAGATGTAACATGAGCCAATTTAGAAGTATCCATCACTGGTGTGCCACCATATTCTGCACCAGTTGCAAATTCTGGATGAACTTCAAGAGTAGCCCCATCTATAGCACATTGAAGTAATCCAAACAGGAAGTAACTAAGGCATGTGTAACATCTCCCATTCCAGGAAGGTGGTAACTGGTGTACCAGAGAAATCTGTGCAAAGGCTCCCTAAGCCACAACTGCCACTCATCATGCAACAGCCATGAGCCTAGGAGAACCCCAAATTGTGTACCAGCTTGGTCCAGAGAGTGCCATCCTCTCCAAAGTCAAAGATGAAATATCTTCTGGGCCTGGGAAGGGCAAAAATGCAGAACTCCTATCTTACCAGGATTGAAGCTGGTTTCTCCTCATCTTATAGACACTCGGCCAGCCTGGCCACAGCATCACTTGCCTGGCTAAGGAAAGAAATGTATAATATATTATCAATACCACTACCCATATCAATGGATGACACCCCCCAATGTTTTCATATAAATCACGGGTGTCAAAACTAACACATTACATGACGTATCATGATGTTTTTTGCCTTTGCGGAGCCAGGATGGGTGTGGCCTGCATGTGACGCATCCAGCCCGTAGGCCCCCAGTTTAACAGGCCTGATATAGATGTTAAAAAGAGGCAAAAGGTTGAAGCCACAAGGCACCCCACATTGTAGGGACCTAGCACTTGACTTCCTCCCCACCAACATCAAATGGAACCGGATGCAAAGGAAAGAGGAGAAACACTATTCTCCTAAGTTACTCCTAAACAAACATTTTTCCTTATAAAGTGTCATTTAAATTTTTTTTCTTTTACTATTTTCCAACCTATGATGATAATATTACAGGTCAATCTGACGGACTGACATCTTACTCTCAGCTGTTTTACAGTAACAACAAATCAAAGATTCTCTTTTCTCTAAATAGATTACTCAAAAAGGAGAGTTGAGGGAAAAAGACTAGAAGATGGGCTGGATGTGAAGGATCTTGGGTTCTTATTTCTGGTGAACATCCTGATTTTCAAGGTTCAACATATTCCCAAATACATTCTTTTCTCAAACTTGAGCATAGGTCAATCTTCCTGATCTATTATTGTGTACCCGGTTTCATTTGGCTTGCTTTTAAGTAAAAATAATACAAATGATGTACGAGAAAAATAACAGAAAGTATGCAAAGTTAATATAAGTATGCAAGAACATCAGTGGAAGAATTGTGATCTAAAAATATAGGTTGGTTGACCCTGTACAGAAAAACAAAACATTGATCTCAGCTTTTCCTCAGCAAATTCTTTTTATGCTGTTGAAATTAATTGCTGATTGATATGTAATTTTCAGTTTTGTCAGTCTTTATAAACTGCACAAGGTCCTTAGTTATGACATAATTTCAGATCAAACCTCTGATTAAATCTATAATTACTCTTTAAATAAATCGTCAGCTAGACTTTATCTGTTGAATTAAATAGATGCTCTCTTACCAATATTATGTTGATTTAATGTCACCTTTCTGAATTCCAAGAACAAATCTGCAACCCAGAAAAATTTTCCTGGGAATTTCTCATTCAGATAGTCTGACAGTCTGTTTCTCCCCCCAACTCCAAATGTGCTAGAGTTAACAGCTCCTGGAGTCACTGATTATATCAGCTGGGAACCTTACTATTTGGAGATGTCTGTTCTATGCTATCCAATTAATTTGGCTGTCATCATAGGAAACAACAGCAAAACATGTTAAGTAATAGTTATTGGAGCAATGATGTCATGATGGTGACAAACCTCATGCTTACATACTTATGGCCCATCATTGGGTGCAAGGCTTCTAGCATGCTGGGACGATGCAGGCATTATTACTGTTTACTCCTCAATTCTGTCATGGAGGCCTAAGGCCATCTTGTATGGAACAGGTAAAATTTATACAAGCTTTCCCAAGAGATTTGTCTCTGCATCCACCAGTCTCCTAAATTTCAAATTACATTACTCAGGATTGCTAATATGTACTGACTGAGCCAGGACTAAACTAGACAAGTATAAATTATGAATCATACTGCTTCGGTTTGGAAACATATTTGCTGCATTAAAAGCACGTAGCTAACTGATATATATCCAAACCACTGTAACCCCAAAGGTAGACTCCTTCTGTAAGGATATATTGCAGAATTTGACTTTTAATCATCAGCACCTTCATTATCACCCCCACCATTTCCTGTACCTGTGCTAATTAAGGATTTTTTGAGGAGGAGGTAATCAAAAGAAGATTAAAATGATTTGATTTCTTTTTTTAAATACAAATATTATTAAGTAAATATTAAAATATTGGACATAGAGCGACTTTTCTGGCATTTTCTTTGCTGTACATACCATAACATAGAACAAATAACTTTCTATTTATCATACATTGTTAAATTTATACTGTTCACATCTCCTGTATATTCATTTGTATTTACAACATAAAACCTCGTGATTTGCTATTTCTATACAACCGTTTTATCCACTATGCTCCATTGTATTTACATAAATATAATCCAATATCAGTTCTACAATTCGTCAATATTTTCTGTTCCGACTCCTTTTCCTCAGATCCAACCATTGGTACATTTTATTCCAAACTTCATAATATTCTGTCTTTCCTTTATTTTTAAGTTGCAACTTCAGTCTGTCCATGTCTGCACAGACCAAAAAATCAAAATGATTTGATTTCTTGTTCGCCATGCAGGATAACTCTGTCCACAGCAGAAATGAAAGATGGCACCATCAGCATAATGATGNATGTGAAGTTTTAACCATATATGTCAAAGTAGACAAGATACTATTCTGATCATTTGGTCTCCTGTGGTGTTTATTTTTTTAACAAGCTGTATGAGGGAGGAAGCTCTATAGACGATGTTTTCTTGTAAAACGTTCTTGTTCAAGTCTTGAGAAAGACTTGATGTCGTTCATGCAGGGGCAGAACAAGTTCTTGCTGACAAAACTGTCTCAGGAATGGATCTATTACACACCGCTTTCAAAATCTTCCTCCCTCCTTTTTTCTTTAGCCTGCCATATAGGTACCAGAAGTAGCAGGCCTGCAGTTTGTCTTGGCACAACATGCCATTAACTAGATAAGGAAAAGAAGTGATCAGCCCACACTTTATTTTCTGCAGTGAATCATTTTCCTGCTGTAATCCATAAAAGTATCTCTGCACAGAGGTTTCTTCCTTTGAAAATAGTTGAACAAAAAGCTCAAATCCTTATGTCCTGTACAACTGCTTCTGTTTAGCATTGAATTTTCTTTATAATGGTCAGCCTATGCTATTATTTTTAATAGTGATTTTATTATAAGTTACAATGCAATAGTACAAAACTAATACAAACTAAGAACAAAAAGAAAAAAATAAAAGATGCAGAAAAGAAGAAACATAAAATATTCTGTATCTTTGAATTCTCCCTCCAATACTGGCATGTTTCTTTTTTATTCGTATCCATTTCAT
>AZIM01002477.1:196187-206393 GCA_000516915.1 Ophiophagus hannah
ATACTTGCTTGACAAATAAATAAAATAAAATAAAATAAATAAAATAATATCTTATATGAAAGAACATTCAGTCATAAGAACTACTACCTAAAGTCTGAAATGGTATGGCCCAAACATGGTTTACCACCTCAGGGTGAAATAGGTCAGTATTTCTTCTGGGAAAAGCAGGACTGAAATCCAGTTTTCGTTCAAAGTTTATTACAGTTTTGTGGGAAAAGAGCTATTTGGCAGCATCCCAGGCATAAAGGTCTGAGAACAATGTGTCAGAAAGACTCAAGAGACTCAAAAAGCTACTTTATAACATAAATTTGTTTTTCCAGAGGCCCTCTTTTAGTGACTTTTAAAGAAGCCTTCTCCAATATATAAACAAATAAGCTACAGTGTTCCTTAAATATCCTTATATAAATCAGGACTTATATCTGTATATAGTTTTGAAATAAGTTCTTTTTAAAATAGTATTTTTCTCTAGCAAGCACTATGAAAAATAAACTTGCATGAATATGTTTAATGAAAAGGATATCTTCAATCAGGTATTGCTTCTATATATTATTGGGATTAAATTCTATTTCCTCCATCTTACAGATTCTGCCTCTATGTTGTTAAAATGCTGTGTATTTCACAATTACTGATTATGTTTAATTAAATTGCTATTACATAACTGCAGTTTACAAAGCTATTTTTCCCTTTATCTGTTTTTACATATTCTTTGTAGGACAATTTTATACAGGATTCAGGCCAAAAGCTTTCAAAACAAATCAGTATGTTTCTCTCTGTGTGTACAATATTATCAACTAGCAAATTTACAAAACAAATATATTCTTGGACTTCCAGAATCCCTTGATGAAGATATTTACTAAGTATTCCTCAATACTCTAAGCTTTAAATCTAAGGATTGGATTGATAGCTGGTTAATATACAAGAACCCAACAATAAAAACATTGTTTGTAGGTAAAGAAAAGTAAGACTATTGCAATTAGTCCTATATAAGGAAACATTCTGATATTAGTTTTAAACTGCAGCATCCAATGGCCTCCTGAGTTTACAAGAAACTAGTCAAATCACTTTTAATGAAAGAACTAACTGGAATATAAATAATCTTCCCAGAGAACTTCATATATGTCGAATCCTACAAAAATGAAGTTTTGGAATGGCTGGCTGTGTTTACACATTAAGATATCTGCAATATTGTTTGGCTTAGCATTTAGCATGAATGTAGCAAATGGAATTTTTAAAGCCTTTTTTCCACATAATTGCATTTTCTTTCAATAAAGATTTTTAGGAAAAAGGGGATATAGATAGATAGATAGATAGATAGATAATTTACCTGACAATACTTGTTTTCCTAATAATAAATATTTTAAAGTAGAATATGTAATCTTACTACATAATATATTGACTTGCAAAGTACTTTCTACATTAAAGATCTTAGCTTATATATGGAAATGATTGTGAGTGAAAGTCTAAACTTGTAAGAAAATATGAATTAGTGTCAAATTAAAAACTAATATGAAAGTAAGCATTCAAATTGGTAATAGTTGCATATTATACATCATCATCATATTTATTGATGAAAGTAAATAAGATGATTGAACTATTCAGAGATATAAAAATGAATAATATCTATTTAGAAAGGGGGCTGGTTTTATTGAATATATGGTCTGAGCCTAAACCACTTCATACATAATGACAAAAGAATGAATCTAAAAGAATTTATTTTATTTTATTTTGTCAAGCGATNTGAAATGGATACATATAAGAAAAAAAACAATAGGACAGGGACGGTAGGCATGTTGGTGCGCTTATGCACGCCAATTGGAAATTGTTGATTTCCAATGAAAAATTGAGTGATTAATCCAGGACAGAACATTATTTGGTGGTGTCAAGAGTAAATTTTGGGGAAAATATGGATAGGAATAAAAAGAGGGGAAATAACTAAACCTCAGTAGAATTACTATGAGATTAGAAACTACATGAAAAATATTATAATATAGATTCATCTTCTAATAGAATTAATGAAAAGTAGATGTAAAGAAAAAGGATGAGGGAGCTGCTTGGAAGTGAAAGGAATTATGTTAACAATTTGCCACAGAAGAGTATGGAGGTATGATAATGAGAAATATGAAAAAGGATACTTTGATAAATGATGAAATGAAAGAGTGTGAGAAGAATGTACACCAGAGAATAACTGCCAAAAAAAGGATCAAGGAAATTGATTGATGATTAATCGATTGATTATATGCCATTAAGTTGATATTGACTCTTAGTGACCTCACAGATAGATTTTCTCTAGGATGTTGTTAAGAGTGAAACATTGGCAACTAAGTGCCTCTTTGTTTCAACGTCATTAGAGTAAAGGAGGAAGGTGTTGATTATGAATGGGTTACTTGGGGAAACGAAACTTCTGCAGTTCCACTGAAACTTGTGAGAGTCTGGAAACTTTTCAAGGAAGTATCGAACAGGTGTGAAGAAGGCGGCAGATGGTTCCCATAGCAGAGAGCTTTTTTACATGGTCTACGGGGGATGCCTGGGTGTTGGGCTGGGAACTTCATTGTTTAATACTGTGAACTGCTGCCTGAGAAATTCAGAGTTAGTTTTACCTCATAATTACCATGCTGTGTGTTCAATAAACAGTAAGCTTTTCAGAAAAGACATGATACTGGATTTTTATTTGGATACTCAAGCTGGATGTTGACAGATGATCTGTCCCCATACTGGCCCTTCACATATTCCAATGGTGCTCCATCACCACTGGAAACTGATTCTCCTCCTCTTTTTTCTTTTATCACTCCCAGCATGTAAATACCTCAGGAAATCTAGATCTTCATATAAAAGTGTCCAAAATATGATACTTGGAACCTGGGTACTTGTGTCTAGTGTAAAACCTCTGGATTGATTTGTGTTGTGATCCTTCTGTTTATTTTCTTGGCTATTCATTATATTTCCAAGAGTCTTCTTTAACACCAAAATTTAAAAACGGCAATATCAACTTTTGCTTAAAAAGTATCATAAAGAAAACTATTACTTGCATGCTTGTAATGTTTGTAGAGAGCATCTGACACCTTTGCATCTGAGTATCTTTTTCAAAGCCTTTATTGCTGCAGTATCAAGCACTAGTCTGTGATGTATTTCTTGACCACTGGTACTTTTACTGTCAAGAGTAAAAGCAAGCTATTCACCACTTCAATATCTTCACTGTTCGATGTACTTGTCATTAGTTTATAAGTATCTTTACATCTAATCTTGGTCCCATTTTTTTACTGTGCGCCTTGGCTTTTATTACTAAAGCTTGCAAATCATTAACATTTTCAGCTACCAAATAGCATAATCAATAGAGCTGTAAAGGTAGGTAGAGATGATTTTGGCATGAAGGAGCCATTTAAGAAATTGAAACAACAAAACAGCCCTGAAAAATGGGACGCGTGGAAAATACAGGGGTACCCCAGTATTCGACTGCTTTGAAACTCATTGAATTTAGTACTTGATGCATTTTTATGTGAATTCCACCCTCCCCCAGTACTTATCATTTCTTTGGTGCTCCACACGCAAGCTAGAATGTGTCGGTGTCAGTTGCCTTGTGACTCTCTATCATTTCTGGCCAAAACAAATGGCTACACATTAGTGACATGATTTATTTGCATCTCATTATTTTTAGTACTTGTGCCTCCCAGGACCAATTAATGACAAGTACCAGGGTATCACTGTAAATTAAAAATTACTCCATCTTAATTCTGTTTGATATTAAATGGAGTACAGAGATACGCTATCAGGCTTTCAAGTTTGAAAATGTGAAAGGTTGTGTGTTCTGTTGATTTCAGACTGAACTTAGTCTAAAACATACCAACTTTCTCTTGTTCTGCAACAGTGATTGAAGCATAAACTTGGACAACTGTTAGTAAAGGGTTATCTGCAAAGTCTATTTGATGATGTCATTGACTGCATTGTACCCAATGCAGTTATATCTATGTTATATCTTTCATTTCAATTCATGATGTCCCAATATGAATGTACAGTTGATTCATTAAATCTTTGAATACACTGAGCTTTCCTGGGATATTATTATGTTCAGTGTTTCCATTATAATTTTTTCGCTGCAGTTTCAAATTTTATTTTCCTGCAATAGCAACATCAGCAACTATATATTCCAAAGGCTTTAATCTAGCTATGTCATAAATACCATGAGTACTTGAAAAGATCATTCAACTCAAAAGTTCATCAATTCAACATGCTACTCAGTTTAATGCCATCTATCCAGCACTATTTCATCAATCACTTTTTATTTTCTTTCCATGTGGTTTTCTTGGTAAAATCAAGGAGTGCTTTACTACTGCTTTTTGCAAAATATTTTCCTTTCTTTTTCTTATCTCATGTTTTTAATTATTTGGGCTTACTTTTTTCTTTTCTTTTTTTTTGCTTTGTATAAAAAGCATTGTTTACTCCAAAAATGAATTGCATGGTCATGTATGTAATTCAGGAAGTCAGATAGCTGGCTTATTGATTTTTAGTAGAATGGAGTCTCACAGTATTTTTCTACAGTGAAACAAAGTATTTCTTGATTGATGTGCATAATTCTCTTAGCTATTAATTTATTTTTACTTCCCTGTTTAACATAATTTCCATAGGAGAATTGACCATGTAATATTAAATGAAAGATGTTTTTTGATGTATCATTTTTTTAAAAAAATAGTTTCTTATGCCGGTGTACAAAACTATGTTCACTGACAGAGCAAAGAAGGAAATGGAGATAGGCTAAGATTTAAAATACAAATATATTGAAAGTTAAGAAGGCAGAGCTGCATCCAGAGAGAAGTGTGATCTATTCAAAATGACCATGGACACCATCTTGAATTTTTTGAAACACCTGTAAATGTCCCTTATCAAGATTTGTAGTGATAAAGAGACAACATGTTGGATTTAAATAGAAAAAGAATAGGAATTGTTCAAATGTAGGTGGCAGTTTCACAAGCTAGAAGGAAAAATGAAAAAGAAATATATAAAACAAAAAAAGATGTAAATCTAACTTATCACAACACATTTTATTGGATGCCTATTTTATACTGTTAAGTATTGCATAAATATAAGCAAGAATCTAGCCCTCCACATAATTTTAAGCCAGATCTGTGACCCACCACAGTTCATTAGGCCAATGTTCAGATATATCTGTTAGTCCATAGATTACACAATATCAAAAGAAAGCTCCTATCTAGACATAGCAATAGTGCAACACAACAAGACTTTAAGCAGATAACATTTCTACTGTTTTTCACATGCTGACAATGCTAAATCCCGATGTTTTAATATAATAGTTTGGATTTTCTTTATAAGAAGGGGTTGTTGTTTGCTTTGCAAAATGGATTCTGCTCTAGTGAAAGCTGCACTTATGCAGGCATCTATGAATCAGTTCTGATGATGATGGAATTTTCCAGTCAAATTCATCAATTCAGATAATTGTCATCAAATTTAACTGGGCCATTCCTTGGTGACCTCTTGTTTATAAAGCCCTTTAATCAATTATTATGAAACACTTAAATGACATATCAGAAATAAGTGAAATATAACTGAAATGAGGTTCTAATGCTATTTGACATCTCCTACTAAAACTGTTTTCAGGATTCTTTTAAAACATCTATAAATGAAAATAAAGTATTAATAATTTAGAATTTCTTGTGAGGGAACCCATGCAGGCACACACAAACACAGGAACACATACATATATTGTGTATATAATTTTTCATTGGTTTCAATTTTTAGAACTGTAGCACACTCTAGTGGTAAACAGAACATTTATTTTAAAGTTGAAAAGGATATACATATAAAACCTAGAATTATATACCTCAGAATGACATATTTAATGACACAGAAAAACATATGAAAGCTGATATAGATGACTTTCAGTATTCACGAATGTGCTCTGGAAAAGGTTAATGGAAACTCACATGATGATGCTATTTGATTCTGAAATGATAAAGACATCAGTTCTTTGAATGAATTCACATATCACCTAAGCCAGTTTTCATCAGAGTGCAATATGGTACTAATTCAAAAGAGAGTAAAAAGAAAAACCCCTACAAATATATAAATTACCCTTCCTTCTCCAACCAGACCAGAGTATTGCAATTATTGCAATGCTGTTTCCAAAACGTTTTTGTTCGCTAGTGTTTTTTTAACCTAATCAATAGTTTTATAACTAAAAGAAATATTCCCTTAAAAATGGACTGAGCAATGATGGGGCTTGAGTAATTGTGGGGTTCTGACTGGATTTGTACTATGTTAGACTGTGCATGGTTGCATTAGTAGTGTTTGCAAAGAGTTACAAAAAATATGCACCCATTTGAATTCTACACCAGAATGTGTCTATAAATTACATAAATCTCATTTAAAATTCCAGAATTTCTTTGGTGAAAATAATTAGAAAGTAAATATGATTGTTTCTTCTTATAGTGTGAGTTTGAGCGGCACTGTAAAAAAAATACGTTGACATTATATGCTTTGTATGAAAGATAAAGTTTTGTTGTTCTTGGAACCAGAGGAGCCTGCAGCAAGTCAATAATTCAGTAAATTAATGAAATAAGCATAATAAGAGCACAATACAAGTTCCAGCCTTTGTATTATTATGTATTGCAATATCAAGATACATATTTTGTCATTTGCTTTCCTTTTGCTGTCCCATGGAATAGGGACTGATATTAGACCAAGTTTATATACGACACAAATTGGATTAAACTAAAGGATTAAACTGTTTGATGGCCAGTGAAAGATGTCTTTGGCATTTTCAAATGCTAAATTAATGACACCAGCTTTCTCCCATTGCTTTTCTCCAGAAATTCCCCAGTTGGGAAGATGCTCTAGTTTAATGCAGGAAATATGGAAAGTATAGTGTAACACTTTAAAGATAACAAATATATATTTGTCCTAATGCAAAAACATATATAAACACCCCTTGCTGGGGAGAGAAAAGAAAAACAGTAGCAATAATCTGTTGTTATTTTCTTTTCATACTGCAATCCCTTTCCTAAGGGCATAATTGCCAAAATAATATATCTTTTGTTGTATAAATATGGAATAGACTTTATATTACTTAAAAACTGTTCTAGGCAAATTTTATTTTTGTAAAAAAAATATGGAAATACCGGTACCTACACACCTATATATACGTAACATACTATGTAGTGAAACAATAAATGACATTTTTATTTTAGTCAACTACACAGTTCTCAAGATGGTAGTCATCATTTATTGTATTTCAGTAAATAGCTGGTGTGCTATTTATTCATGGCTACCAAGCTTATACGATGAAACTATGGAGAGTGCTCCACAAAATTGGACCAATATTTCCTTGGAGCACATTGTGGGAAGATTCCAAAAAATGCTTATTGAACACCTGAGCATTTGTGCTCATTCGCTCAACATTTAAAAAGTCAGTTGAATTGCATATTAGTGCTTTAAAGTTAGTTTCTGTATGTGTGACTTATTTATATTTTATTGTTGATTGCCAGAATTTCTGTGCTGCACAGTGCCTGGACCTCTGACTGCATAATGTAATTTCTATCCTTCTATATCAGCTACACAAACCAACTCAAGACAACACTGTATAAAGGAAATAGAGATCATAGTTGATTATGTCATGAGTAGAAATCCAGGCAGCTTAATAATAATGACAATAAAATGTCTCCCGTTTTTCCCAAGTGACAGTTATAGAGTTCATAGACACTCTTACAAAACAGACATATTTCTGGAATAGAGAGAAAAGGCTATCATCTACTAAGCAGACTTGAAACACACAGCTTGAATGACAGCCTGGAAACTCATCAAAATAAATCCTATACTTTTTTTTCCAGAATAAATTCAAAGTTTAATGCTAACATCAGGGAAGGAAGCTGTCATGAATCCAAGAAAATTGTGCTAGACAACACAAACTTTGATTTTAATGTCAAGATGCTCTTTCTAGAGAGTATTTATAGAAATTAGAGTATTCTGTTCTCTTCTATAAGCTAAAGTTCTTAAATAGAACATTGTCAATGTCTCATATTGCCCAGCCAGCAAACTATTATGTGATAACGTATTACCAGTATCTACTGCTAAGATTATTAGGTGTGTCAAAGCAGCTGTTTCTCTGAAATAAGGCGTTATGCCTTGTCAAGGTACAGCAGCAATACAATTTCTCTTTGCAAAAGTATCAAGTGTACCTCCAGCAAGCAGAAGCCTCTTCTAGCTATTGGACATGCTGAAAAAGTCTCCAGAAGCAATATAAAAGGAAGGCAAGGTGGAAGGTCATTTTTCTTTTTTTTTTTCAAGCAGGGTGTGTAACTTCAAAGGAGTCCTTTGTGTGAAACATCACTTTATATCTTTGCACAACCTTAATTTTCATCTATAAAAAGGGCCTAGGGAAAGTAAAAAATAATAATAATAAAGGAGTACTTAACTTTTCCCCATCCATTTATCTGCTTCCATAAATAATTGTATGTTTCTTAAAGAATTTAAAATTATGTGGACAGAATAGTGATCTAGAAAAGGAATTAGAATGGAGAAGTGAAAGTCTGGACAAAAGATAAAGTACTTTCCACCAGTTTCCACTCATAGCCTTTTTCCTAAAAACATGAATAATATGTATCATTCAGACATACTGTGTAACCTTTTAAAGGTGGTCTCTATTTGCAGGATCTGATTGGCGTCCAGAGTTTGGTATTCTTGGAAACAAGCATGATGCTGAAAGCTGGAACTTTGCTTTGCAACATACCATCTTACTATTTTCAGAACACAGTGAAAAGAATCCAGTTGTCAAGTAATCACAAAATCAGTAATCACAGAATTATGCAGAGATAAATTGTAGAGATTGTGAAAAGGAATGTCTGGTGGAATTCTGAAATATACTGTATATGAAAAAATGCACAAAAGAATAATTGGAAAAATGAGGATAAGAGAAATATTTTTGTAACATGTAATACCAGTTCCACAGAGCTGGGTAAGATCAAAGAAACATAAATTACTTGTTTTTCAGTTAAGCATCCTTAGTACGGCTTTGGTGGCAAATAAAGAATTGTAGAAACATCAAGAACAATTTCAGACCATCATTTTCTGAACTAATGTTCAGCAAGTAGACAGATTATCTGGATCGGTAATCAGATACCAGGACGGACCAGTAATCGGATACCAGGAGGGACCTTTCTAGTCTGATCCCCTGCTTAAGCAGGAAACCCTATATCATTTCAGACATATGGTTGTATTAAAATCTCTAGTGTTATCAACATTTGTCATTGATCATAGAATAGAATCCCAGTATAGAAACACAGCAAGAGAAGTAGCAGCTAAAAACAACTAATAAAATGGCAAAGTATAGAGAACATACGTATGTGCACACACAAATGTAGATAGACCCAGACATACAGAGCTCTTTTTATCTCTTATTTTATAACCTGCAAGTGTTAGTCTCTGACCAGTTAGCCTCTGGATTTCATAAATATTGTCATGAAAGATTGTTATAATTTAAAGTCAAATTAAGGAGGAGTCTACCCTTTCTTGGTTAGCTCTTGGCTATGGATGTTCATGTCCTATCATCCATCACTCATATTTTAAGTTTCATCTAGTTTGTGGCATACATGTACTCTTACACTTTCCATGGATATATGCATTCAAATGATTGTATGTATTTCATTAGACTTGAATATACCTCATATGGCTCATTAAACCTAATATTTATCTTGATCAGCAAAACAATTTTCTGGGCAAAAAGTAGACTTACATTCAAATATAGATTCTCTCTGGTTTTAAGTAGCCCTTGGTTTTGTATATCCAAAGTATCTTTCTAACCATTCCTAGGTTTCATACAATTTAAACTGTAGGCATATGGAGATTCTCAAATCATTCAGGTTATGTTTGCCCCAAAAGTGCTTTTCAAAAGGAAATTGGACTTTCTTGGCTTTTTTCCCCTTGAAAACTTTTCATTACTCATCCAAGAAGCTTCTTCAGTTCTGACTGAATGGTGGGAAATAATTTATATTCTTTGCAGTAATCTGGTCCTTAGCACTCTGAAGGCTAGTCATTAGCTCTCTGAGAGTCATGGAGGCCACTTGGGGATTTATCTGTATTCTCAGTCAACTGAATCAGAATGCAAATTGGTGTGGAACAGTGGTGGGATTCAAAATTTTTTACTACCAGTTCAGAGGGCGTGGCTTGGTGGGTATGCTGTGGCTTGGTGGGCGTGGCAGGGGA
>AZIM01002477.1:228148-238525 GCA_000516915.1 Ophiophagus hannah
CTGGAGATTTTGTGATGATGCATGAGTGCTTTTTCGCTTATATATATATAGATATATGATAAACAAATTATATAATTTCATCTTTTTAAAACAGGCAAGCTGCAGTTATTGCAATATTGGTGAAAGTTGGTGTTATCTCTGAAAAGCACACATGGGAATGGCAGAGTGTTGAAGCTGTAGCAACTGGTCTGCAGGTAAGTTAAATCAGCTTTTTAATCAACTTTTGTTCCCTTATGCTGCATAAGCTCTCCTACATAACAGAACTTGGCACAAGGATGTAAATTTCTTGAAATTTGCAGTTATAGCCTGCTATTTCATTGCTATGGTACTTATAGGTGCATCTTTATGATGTGGATATTTTCAATTCTTCAATTCTTTTTTAATAGCAATAGATTCAATTCTTTATTTATCCCAATAAAATAGAAGTTTCTAAATTTTCTTGGTTCATGGCAGTTACTAATTTTTTTCAGTCTGAAAAAATAAATCTGATAAATCTGATCTTTTCTGAGCTGGTATGGTGCCTAGTATTGCTATGTATCCCTCAAAAATTTTAAAATATGCCTCAGCATTCCTGTGAGTTTACAGCAGTATCCCAAGATGCTTTAATAATGACAAACCTGGTCACGTAATGTTTCCTATTGGTCAGTAGTTAATATAACATCTGCAGCTGATTGATATTAATGTATGGGAAAGACAATTTTATAAGTATATGAGTCATAAACCATGCAGCTTTTATGGATTAATGCTGACATCTTAAACTGGGCCTGGCAGATGATAGACATCTATTGTAGTGCTCTAGAACCAGTATTATTTGTTTCCATGCATATATTCATTCAACAGTCAGACTAGTTGTATTCTGCAATGAATGAAACTTCTGGTCTATGTTCAAGATAATCCCATGTACAGAGTGTAGCATCACAGTTTGCAATATTTATTGGGTATTATATTATTGCCCATGGGATGGCATGCCCAAAATCAAGAACTGATGGCTTCTCAGTTCTGAGGGTAGGAACAGGTTTATAGCTCTAAAGGGAGAACTGGACATTGGATTCTCCACTTCCTGAGTTCTTTATGAGGTTAGAATTTTGGTTAGAAAGTCCCTTAAGAAATAATAGTGGCAGGATTATGGTTGATCATGACCTCATACCATTGCTAGTCCTTAAAATCATTTTTTCAACTGATTATAGTTGGTGAAAAGCATGCCATTCTAAAAATATTTTACATTATAATGGTCATTAAAATAGAAATTCCTACAATTTGAAGTTGCTTAATTATGGAGTGAATAGGAATACAATTATTTTTTCTTTTCTTAGGATTTTATCATCTGTGTCGAAATGTTCTTTGCTGCAATTGCTCATCATTACAGTTTTACCTACAAGCCTTATGTGCAAGAAGCTGAAGAAGGATCATGCTTTGATTCATTTCTTGCAATGTGGGATATTTCAGATATCAGAGCAGATGTAACAGAACAAGTTCGCAATGTTGGTAAGCAAGAAATGAAAATATAACTGTAGCAGATAATTATTAAATATAAGTACTTTAGCTGTTCAGTTAATATTTTAAATTTAATTAATGGCAGTGCTTAATATTCTTGTCTTTAGGAAGGACAGTATTTGGTCAGCCAAGGAAAATGTTTTTTGGTGAGGATCAGGAACAAAATGAACATACAAGTTTGTTGTCAACATCCAGCCAAGACCCAATTTCTGCTGCTGCTTCAGTACCATCATCACCTGTGGGTCACTACCAAGGATTTGGACATACTACGACTCCAACAATGCCTTCTGACCCTATAGCTGCTAATTTGTGTAATTCTGTAGAAGAGAATGAGGATTTTTCTGTTCAACCAAATAAGCGTATAGATAAAATTTAAAACTCTGCTCAAATATCTTAGGGGCCTTTCTTAGACATTACTTACTTTCTGCTACTCTTACTTTGACATTTTCTCCAGTAGTTAATTATTGAAGAAATACTAAAATAAGACAGGTCGTTGGGCTTTACTTTTACACTCTCAACTAAAGTGAAAGAAATATGCATTTGTTATTTGATGAAGTTAACCATGCATAAGGAACATAGTTTTAGTGCTATAATATAGTACATAAATATTGAATTAAAGTAGCAACAAAATAATATGGAACACATATACGATTGAAAACAATTCACTGGCATAGAATTCTTACAGTAAATGAGAATACATGTTGAGATTTGAGATGGGGAGGGGTTTTAAATAGGATTCAAATTCTGATTTTTCTCACCCCCTACTAGTTAACTTAAATATACAAGAATCTTTAGAGTTAATATTTAAAGAATTTACTAGACTAGTGTCTTGAAATTGTTCTTTTTTAAAAAGGCATGATCAGCGTATAATAAAGTAAAGCTAATTTGTTTGGGTTGGCCTTGTAGATTAAATAATTTAACATAGTGTTTTTCAAGTTTAGCAACTTTTAAGATTGTTGACTTCTACTCTCATAATTCAGCTGGGGAATTATGGGAATTGAAGTCCATACTTAAAAGTTTCCAAGCTTGAAAAACATTGATCTAAAATCTTTATTAAGATTGTATTAAGTGTATGTTATACACTACTGAATGAGTTTAAAAACATTCTAGTTAGCACTATCAAGTGGAAGATATTTGTCTAGACAGAAACAAATAATTATACAGTTGTAAAATACATGGATGTAATAAATCAGTATGGCTTTAAGTTTTCTCACAATCTTTTTTTAATCATGTTTATACATGTTTTGCATGCTTGCTATGTTACACATAAAAATTTGCACCAAGAATTGTATTTTTAAAATAGCACTTTCAAGAGTTCAATGTTTTAATATTCAAACATGAGGTTTTTCTTAATTGATCTTGAAATAGGTACAGTGAACTCATGCTACAAGTATTTTGCACTACAGTAGTATGTTTGTAATTACTTGGCCTTGTTTACTGGACTACATCTTTGGTTTAACCTCATTGTGTCCATTGATTAAAGAGGCAAAAAGTGTGTACTTATTGTCTCATACTGTATATAAGTAAATAAACTTTTATTTAAATGTTGTGTCGCATTCTTTTAACATTGAGCAAAATAATCCTTTCTAGCTCTGTCCATTAATAAAATAGAAAAACCTTGTTCTTGGCTCTAATGAAGGATCTGAATCTCCTTGATACCAGGCTATAAAAGAATCCAATAAATTATTCTTAATAGCATCTTATATTACTTTACTTATATTACTCTGCTGCCACTTTATAATCTAATATTGATATGTAAGAAATTAGTAAAAATGCATGCCTTTGCTCTTAATTTTCAATCAATTTGTTCTGCTGCAATATGGAGATTATTTATAGCCTATTTTTAGGTAATGTTTCTTAGTATCCTTTTTTTCTCCTTGCATTCTACTGTATATTCTGGTTTTTTTCTTTTGTTCCCTTTGCATTTATTTTTCCTTTCAGGCTGGTTCCTGGTAATTTTGGTTTCTTTTCTGTACTATTCATTGCATCATTTCAGCTAACTTGTCAGTAAATTCCTAAACAGATACACTTGCTACAGTGTAAGTACAAACACAACTATTCCCCTTGCCCTTTATGCTTCTTAGATAAGAAAAGGAAGATCTTGCTCTCTATCCAGCTGATTTGATCTTTTATGCATAAACAGAACTTATAAAATATACCCTCTTTTTAAATGTCCATAATCTAAAAAAGCCATTTAGGATTTTAGATTAAGAAATGATATTTACTGCATTTTTTTCAGCTGCTCTTATGAGTTGAAAACTTTAAAAGTTTTTAAAGTAACTTGAATTCTGGTGGCTGTTATTTTGAATACATCTGCAGATGGTGCTGGCATGTAGATCCTTTTTTAAAAATAGGAAATAGTTTTAATGAGAATTGACAAAAATATGCTAATAAAAGAAATAACTTGGATGGGGTACAAAATAATTATATACTCTGCTCTTTACTTTGTATTCCGTATTATAAAATAGTTTTGAGCAAAACATTCTTTTTTTCTTATTGGGAACAAATTATTACAAACATTTACTGATTCTCTAAAAATGAAGACTTATAAATACACTAGAACCATTTTAACATTATACATCAAGGTATTTTCACCATTGTAAAGTTAAGTCAGGTTCTTTAGGACTGACGATCTAAAAACAATATTACCTTCTTTGCCAATTAATTCACTGTTTTGGTAATCTGCAAACGTAAGAAAGAGCAGACATACTGTAGAATCCCCATTTAATTATTTTATACTTTTTATTTAGTAATTTTCTACAATGTAAAAAAAAACCCAATGATTCAAGTCCATAGTATTTTTTTGCAATTGAGAAACGATTTTGCAACATTATAAAATGTTCTATTCAGATTAACTTCTTCCACAAATTGAACAAGTATCTTAAACATTTTACCAAGGTTAATACTATATTATAGAACATAAATTTGGAATGTAGACATTCAAAACTAATTAAGAAAAGCTGTATCTTACTGTTTTACTTCCACACTGATGTTGCTTTTATAATACTGAATACTTAGAATAAGCTTTTCTCCTTCTTGAACCTGAATGGGTTTATCAAGCACAATGGCAGCTTGTTTCCAGTGAGATGACTTGCTTGATGTATCCAAAACAATATCGTTATCCAGATATACATGATACCAAAATGGAATACCAGTCACTTGACCCGATTTACAAATCTCCACCTATAAAATTAATATGTGTAAAATTACTGTGCAGAAGTCTTTGTTTTGATAAAATTAAATGAAAATATTTATCTAAGGGAATATATAATGTGCACAAGTGCCTGTCATTTTGCCCTTTTTATGGCTTGTTACACATGCTTCTGAAGGAGGAAATTAAGATCCAAATTTCATTAATGATTTTGTACAAAAAGGTGGAGAAAACACTTATTGAATTGGGTGTGATGAATAATACCCTAGAATATGGAATTCAAAACAATCTTGATGTATTTAGAAAAATGAGGTGAAATTAACAGAATGAAAGTCAGCTGAAACAAACTTCTGGGAAAACAAATAGGAATAGGCACAGGATGATTGATATCTGACTTAATAATTCTTGAAAAAACCAACAAGATTTTGGCATAATAGTTGATTGCAAACTGACTGTGAGGCAGACAATTCAATTTTAGGCTGTATCAATAAACTTATCACTTCCAAATCATTAGAAGTAATAATTTTACTCTATTTTATTAAGGTCAAACCCATATCAAATATTGTGTCCATGGTTTGAGAACAATTCAGAGAAACTGGAACTTACTCATAGAAGAAGAATCATGTAGATTATTAGGGAACTAGAACTAAATCCCTTGAACTAATGCAGTTGGCCATGCTAAATCTTGAGGACTAACAATATGGCCAGTTCAACCCATTCACTCAGACAGTTGGTAAAACTCTATTGGATACATTCAAATAGAGACTAATTAGCTAATCTAACTGGACTATTTTAATTTGGATTCCGGCACTGAGAAAGAGGTTGGACTCAATCTAAAAGCTGCTGCTTCTAAAATGATTTTTTTCTATAAATATACACAATTTGCATAAGTGACCTAAGTAAACTACAAATGAGATGGTTCTATTATCAATATCTCAGCCCATTTTTGCTGTGTTTTATATTTTTTAATGTTTATAGTTACATGGGAACTAGTATTTTTTAATATTGTTGCATGCTGTGTTGAGTCACTTGATTTGTGAGATGGGCAGCTATATAAATTTGAGAATAAATAAGCAAGAATGGAAGCAATCAAGTTGTATACATTTTTGGATACCTATTCTGTAGTGTTGCTTTCTGCTTTGAAAAAAAAGCAGCTCAATAAATCTTCACATAAGCAATGGCAGTTAAACTAGGGACAGAACACAGAAAATATGCCATATGCCCGCAAACTTTTATCTGTCAAAATGAGAATGTGGGAAGAAGTAATTGCAAAATTGAGCATCAATTAATTTCTATTTTGGAGACTTACCTCAACTTCAGTACTGCTATTATTCAAGTAAGGATTCATGAGATCTACTCGCAGAAGTTCTACTGAGTTGCTTAAAGGTATATATGGGAGTGTGGAGAGATCCAAAAAAATGCGGATAGGTACCTGGAACAGAAAGTTTTAAGATTCTATGTTCCATCCTGACATTTATGCATATTTCTGAGTCTTAAGAATTTATGTGGCTAAAACTGTTGGAACATCTATACTATGTAAATATGTTCCTGTGCAATGGTAACATATTGATAGTTGCAAAATAATTGCGAATTGTACTTCTGTTAATTGAGAATTCAGAATTCCAAGCTATTACAATTAAAATAGTACAAAACAGTTTAGAATTAAATCCAATCAAGTTCTAATGGCAGAAATGTATGGAATAGTATAAATATATATTGCTGAAAAAGTGAACAACATTAGTTACCAACAGGAGATGGAAACAGGTGGCCAGTTTTAGTTTGAAAAAAACCCAAACTATTGAAACCAACCATATTTCCATCAGCTTATCATAAACTGTACTTCTGTTGCATCATCTTATCATTGTATGCTTGAAGACTGCATAACAAAACATTCAGAGACTTCATATATACATGCTGATTTAGGTCTTCATTGTTTTCTTTAATTAATTTTTTTATTTTTCAATAACCAGCTTTTCAAATTCTGGCTACAAGTAGGATCATACAGAATTGATTTGTCTTTAAAACTTGAATTCTTTTCCTGCCTTGTCAACATTTGAAGGACTAAATTGTTTCAAACCTTGAATTGGTTGATAAAAGGTGCTATGTTGAAACCAAGTGTGGGATCTGTCCCTTGTACAGCAGATTCAAGTAATAATAAATTGGCTTCTACAAGCATTCCATATATTTTCACATGGTGTGGGAATATCTTTCCTCCAGAGTGAAGCAGACACCTAAATATAAAAATGTGAAGTGAGTCTAATAAGTATTTAAACTTCAGTTGTTTAGCAATAGCATCAGCATGTTAGTTTCTTTTATATTTCTAAATTTTAATTATGATACTGAAATAGAAAATTGGTAAAAGTATTCTTTTTAATGTATAAAATGTCAGCTTAGTTGTTATACTGAAAACAAATTCTCAGCTTTTATTTATAAAATGTATAGGTCACCTATCTTACTTCAAGGTAATTGTGGGCAGCTCATAAAAAACAAAAACTAAACTATATAAACTAAACACCAATAAATTAATATAAATATTCAAAACACCACAGGATCTGACAGGTTAATTTAGGTGAAAATACGTAGCATGAGTTAAGCAAAATGCATTGACTGGGCATTAAAAACCCAACTTTTGATTCAGATGTGGTCATGTAATTCTGCAACACTGAAAGAAAACAACAGTAAAAGCATTATTTAAAAAATGTAAAAGTAAACAGGATGGGCATTTTTCAGGTCTCTCTGATTAAACAGCATCATTTAGTGGTGCTTAGAAAATGTTCTTTTTTTGTTGCAGCACCTGCCTTTGGGAAAAGCTAGATGTATGACTCCCACCCAAGTGATGTTCTAAAACGGGTGTGAAACTCGTGGCCTGCGGGCCAGATACATCACACATTGGCCACCCCCACCCCCGATTTAGCGAAGGGGAAAAAAGCTATGGTACATCACATGATGCTATGAGTTTGGCACCCCTGCTCTGAAAGGTGATGAAAACCTGGCTATTCTACCAGGCCTTGGGAAACGTTGGGTGTTAAGCCTCTGCAGGGCTTTTATTTCCTATGAACATTTTTACCCCAGACAACAAAGATCTTTGTTCTTTTAATACTATTTCTTGTTTTTAAATCTGTAAGCTGACCAGAGTGTGATGAACTTAAGTCTCTAAATTCTGAAATTTAATCAAATATGAACCTATTGATAAGTATAGTTTTAATAAATTACAAATTATATTTTTCATATGAGCGGTGCAATAAAATCCAAGAAATTTGTTTCTTACATTACCTAGATATTGCAGCTTTTTCCATCACATCCTGCTGGATTAAACCAGAAGTTTCTATGACATCCAGAATTATAATACTCCATAATTTGTCAGATTTAGGTCTTTGTAGTACCTTGTTTTCATCTTGTAGATGACTAAGCCAAAATTCTAATGTTTCTCTGGGAAATTGGTTGGCTTCTGAAATCAAACTGAGAGCTACTTGGTGGTGTTCTTTTTCAACTGAGCTGTATGCCTTAACTGCCCCAAATTTACCTGCAATTACTGGCAAAATTGAAAAGCCTTCTGATACATCCAGTATATACAGAGGATCAACAGTTACAGAATTTTTGCTCTGGTTCTTTACAAACTCATGATGGTGACCAACCACATCCATTGAATGTGACTCTTCATGGCGGCTGAATGATGACAACACTTTTCCTATTGCGATTTTAAAGCATTCATGATACTGCAGATTATTTAATAAAGCAATTTCAGTGGATTCTAGCATACATTCTTGGCAGACATTTTCCAACATGCTTGCTGTCTGAAGACTGGCTAGAGCACTGCAGAGTTCAGCTTCGCTGTTCTTCTCCCTCAAATTTCTTTCAACATCCATTTCATATCCTGAAGTCTTAATGGAAATTCTTTGAATCCTTAGATAGCAGTCCTGGCAGCATATTTCCATTACAACACAATCTCCGGATGTCACAGAATGATCTGTAAACCATAAAGGAATGACAATAGAAATACAAATTCAAATGTGTTTTGTAAGATATTTAATATTTAAATAGTTGTCTTACACTTGTTGGAGAATATAATTCATCTGTAAACTTAATGCAGTACAATAACACATGCCAAGCAGTTTTCAATAAACTGATCTACACTATGCAATATTTTATTTTAGCCATTGCTTATGTATATTTATATAATATTGAGCCAAAATTAGTTATTTATAAACAATAGTGTACTTAGTAATAATCCATCAAACTGTGTAGTGATGTTCAAACTCAGGCAGTAATGGAAACAAAAAGACCTAGTTGAATCTAGACATACGTTAGTATTTGTGTAAAAATTACTTCAAAATCACATTTTAATAACGTAGTTTAAAATGATAAAACCAAGAAAAGGTGAGAAATGGGAAGAGAGGCATTTAAACAGGTACTTAGCTATATAATCCCACTCTTTTTGTGGAATTTGCATTTTAGTCTTTATCCAGGATAACCACCAAATTCCCATAATCCAATTTCAACTTAATTCCTCAAGAAACAGAGAAAGCACAAAGGACTATTATATCTATTAAATAACCCATTATAGAAAGCTACAGACATTACTAGGGGTTAGGTTTTTACTAACCTCTTGCTGAGGTATAATCCAGAAGACTGTGGGGAGACCTCAAAACAGCTGCACCAAGGTTGCAATGGCTGAAACTGTTTCAAGGAATGGGTCCTTAAAGTGCTTCACTTAATTTGTATACACATAATGTTAGAAATTAACAATATATTCCCAAGCACGTTTTCTTGAGTTTAGATGTATGTTTACTGTCAGATCTGGTGGCTTCTACCTGAATGGTATTTCTGAGAACCTTGAAGACCTGGTTGTTTGGCTAGGCCTTTCACTAGATAGGTGTAAGAGTGGGTGTGTGCTTTATTGCTTTCTGGGTTTTGTCATCTTTGTATTTTGAGTTCACTATTTTATTGCTGTATTGGTTTTATTGTTTTATAGTCTCATGCTTCATGTGAACCACCCAGAGTTGTTGGCAATGTAAATAGGAATAAAACAAATAATCATAACTCTTTTTCTGCTGACTAAAAATAATAAATAACTAAGGTATGAATAACTCTAATTATGAATGAAAATGTATTATAAAGTTCCAACTAGATACAAGATTGAATTAGAAGTAAAGAAAATTGAGAAAAGGAAAACCTATTTCTCAGTCATTCCAAATTCTTTATCACTATCTCTTGAGTCTTAATGAAACATTTCATTATGATTGCTCTTACTAAACCTATTCTAAATCTATAAATTTAACTTCTTTATCAGATCAAAAAATGGCACTATATTTCTATACAAGCAATGAAATCTTATTAAGATATGTAGTGTGATTAAGGGAAAACAACAATAAAATTTAGCTTAATCCAAGTCACAGGAAGATGCAAACAACTTAGCCAACTCAAAACAGGTGGCCAAGTACACTGTTAGGTAGGGTAGGAAATAAACCTTAAGTGCAAGAAACTTAAGGCTCTATAATAACAGATAGTTGTAATCAGTTCTGAAATTCTTTTAGATTAGATTACATTAGATTCAACTTTATTGTCATTGCCACAGGCAACGAAATGCAGCTAGCATCTAACCAGAAGTGCAAAACAGCAATGAAATATAAATATAAATGTAAATGTAAATGTAAATGTAAATGTAAATGTAAATATAAATATATGCAGGTATATATATATATATGCCGAAGACACCAGCCTGAAGATGGCGA
>AZIM01002477.1:238639-262121 GCA_000516915.1 Ophiophagus hannah
ATATATATATATATATATATATATAATGGTTTCCTAATTTTCTGCAATATGTATTCTAATTTCTTGGATCCCCAGGTATGATTTAGTTTTACCTGAGTATTGAAATATTGAAATTTGACAAGTTCAGTATTTTCTACAGTGGAGTTGTTTATTGCTTTTTTGTTTTTCTTTAAAGAATAAAATCATGTATTATAGGTTAAGTTCTACTAAATCAGGTTCACTATATGGAGTGTCTCTGGAAAGAGAAGAGAAAACTGAATATATCAGCTATATGTGCAAGGCACTTCAACAATTGACCTGATCAAGAATGGTAGGCTGAATCTAGGTTTAGTTTTACCTATCACCTAACTCTCAGGAAGTAGATTTATTCTCTTTTATACAGAAAGCATAATCTTCTATTACCTGAGCAGGATGATGATTTTTCATTGTTCTCCTTCAAATATATGTCTATGTGATATACATGTGTGCATGTGTGTAACATAAAGTCACAGATATACACCAATGTCCCAAAGTTTGTGCAACATTTATTTGACTGATTTGATGTCTCTTGACTCCAAAAGATGCTTGATCTCACAATACATCAAAACAATAAAAAATTGCATAAGTCAAACAAGCAACAGAATCAGATTCAAACAAAGAAGAGAAAGCAGAGCAAAATGGTGAACCTGGCAACCCCCCAAACAAAACACCAACAATTGACATCCAACAAATGGGGCACCAACCACCCTGGGAAAACATGGTTCTTTAAAATGCTAAGAGTGATATGGATCTCAGGGAGAACTATCTTTATTTTTATAGGTTCATGTAATTAAATGACATTTTTTATCTATAATTTATATGATTAATTTCATTTTTTCTCCATTTTAACCAAAAAAGATTTGGTTTTAATAGAAAGACATACCAAGGAGACCTTGTACAGGATAGACTGCTTGCTCCCAACAGGTGTCCACATTTGGACTTGTAGAAAGAGTAAATTCATCATCAAGATGCAGTGTAAACCAGACTACAATAGCATCTAGTATTCCGTCTTTAATAATGGGTATATTCATCTTGGATGGCTTACTAGTGGACAAATTTTTTAGCTCCTGGTCAAGTATAAAGGCAAAATATGATGGTAAGTTACAGCTCATTGTTAATCACTTTCTACTACAAAATGTAATTTGTTAAATATTTGCTTTTTAAAACTTCTCAAATAAAGAATTTATTACAAAAAAATAGTAATAGGTCAAGTACAATATCTAATGAAATAATTTTAAAAGAAATGTAAACAATTCTTGCTCACATTGTTACTATTGTAATAGATACATTGCCATATAGAATACGATCCAGATTTTCCCCAGGGGTATATTACATACCTAGAGTGCAGCTATATAGTAGCTCTAACCAACCTCGGCTGATTTGGGAAAGTTTTGCAGGGTTGAATTTGCTTATGACCACTAAGAAAAACCAAAACTGTAGGCTAGACTGTAAATCAAAGGAATATTCCCTAAGAAGATGGCAGCCTAATATTTCTGTGTTTTTCCCCCCAAAAACAACATAGATATGTTTATGGAGACATCAGAAAATGTTACTTTTATTTCTTTGTAGAACATCATAACCATCTGAATGTCTACAAATAGAACAAATATATTGAATATCATAATCAGCTGAATGTCTACAAATAAAACAAATATATTGACCTGGGAATCCTGTACAGCCTAAGAATTGTGCTACTAGATTAAAGATGTTTCAACTGGTGAAGAAGGCTGCAACAACTCAGTGACAATATTACTGACTGACTATATTATTGACTGATTATGTTGACTATACAATAATACCTGGGTTCCCAAATATAATTTGCCTATGCCAATATTTGGTTGTCTTCAACTAGGGTGGGAAAAACACACACACTTAATTGTAATAAGACATATGGGGTTTCTGGTGGCACTTCCATCGAAGACAGACCAAAGACCGCGATCGTGCGCGGCTTCAATCTGTGCTTATCCTGTTGGAGGNGGGGGAAGAGGGGGAGACTGCCAGCCGGGTCGAGGGGAGCCGTATCTCCGCTCCCTGGCTAGGTATACTCCTCTTGAAGACAGGAGGTAGCAGCAGTCTTAATGGCTGCCCTGAAAACAGGAAGCTTCCAGGATTTAAGTGTGTGCTGGAGCGGTGAAGCAGTGATATAATATACAATGACATGTACAAATCTTCCATTACTTTATTTTTCAGTGTTTCCACCTCCCTGTTTCCCTATGCTCAAGTTATATTGTTGATTAAGGTTACATTTTTATTCCACAATTTTACTTTGGTTAAATTCTTCCTTAAATTTAAGAATTGACGTAAGTATCTCTTTTGTTTGAGCAATATTAACAATATCATTCATACATATTAATATCAAGATATAACAGTAAGTTGCATACCAAGAAAATGCTATTGTGATAGCTGACAAATAGATTCTACAAGACAGAACAGGACAGAATTGGGTAAAGGTCAGTGAAATCTTTTACCTATTAGTCATGCATTTAAAACATGCATACAATGCTACTAATAAATATTTAATATCCAAATATAACATTTGGATAAATTTTAAAATATTGTATGGAATAAATGTATCCTCCTAATGAAATTCATTTTTCAATTTTACAATAAAAACTAGTAATTATTAGTCTTTTCTTGTGCCAGTAAATTACCTGCAAATTATTAAAATTGACTGTCAGAACTTGAAAAATTTCTGTAAGAGCTTTATAACCACCAGGTATTCTGCTGAGTTTTTCAGTAGTATAAGGTTCAAAGGTTTCACTGGATTTTAGAGAAGCAGACGTTGGACTGCCAAACTTCAGTGTTTCTGGCAAACAGACACCAGCAATTTCTTTTACCTCCACTCTGAAAAAAGGAAAGGATCAAAATTAGAGTTGACAAGACAAATTCAAACATACGTCCTTTTCATTTTAAATAATTTGTTCTACAGTTAGGTATGGTGTTTTGCATATTAAAAAGTCTCTTTGGAAGTTCAGCTGAAAAGATGGAAAGTAATACTACTGTTTGGACTTTCAAGGAAGATCATATTTATAGTAAGGATGAAATATCTGTTTTCCCTCAAGCCTGTTATTTATTAAAGAAATCTGATTAAGGTTAGCTTTATTTAAATATAGCTGGTGGGAGTGGATTCCAGAAATTGGGAAAAAAGGGAACATATCATTTTCCATTTTATTCATAGTAAATCTCTAGGATTTCAATCTCATGTGCAAATCTAATCATGATTTTTAGGAGTCTACAGTACTCAATTGGACCTTAAACAGACCATTTTCCTTAGCCTTCCATTTTCCACCCATTATTTTCAAGTAGCATAGTTTGTAACTTGTGCCAGTGGTGGTATGCTACCAGTTCGGTCTGGTCCAGCCGAACCAGTAGTAAAAAAAAAGCCTCCCATGATCAACTGAGAGGAGGAGACAATCAGCTGAGAGGAGAAAGAAGAGAAAAGCGCAGGATCGGCCTTCCCACCCACCCCTGCGCTTTTCTCTTCTTTATCCTCTCAGTTGATTGGTGCTGCAGGCCTCAGCTGGTGTGAGGAAAGCTGCGCACGCGCGTTAAGTGCACGTGGACACGCGTGATCACTGAACCGATAGTGGGACAGGTAGGATCCCACTGCTGACTTGTACCCTTTAATATGTTGTAAACCAATGACATTAAGCATGTTTTTACAGTTTTTTAAAAAAATATTATAATTTATACATCATAAATCTTAAGTTTGAGTGAGAAAAAGGAAAACTGTGATCATTTTATAAAATGCTTACTGTTATGTCATTATAGCAGAGTATGTTTTAAAGAAGAGGTCCTGCTGGTCTTGCGTTTTCACCTATTTTTTTAACAGCAGACTGTATTTTTATCAATCTTGTAAGATTGTAAAACATGCTAAATGTCATTGATTTACAATATATTAAGAGGTACAAGTTACAAATTATGCTACTTGAAATCAATGGGTAGAAAATCAAAGGCTAAGGGAAATGGTCTGTTTAAGCTCCAATTGAGTACTGTATATAAATCCTATAAATCATGATTAGATTTGCACAAAAGATTATGAATGTAGTGAAATGTAGTGAAAATAACTATAATACATGGCTTTCATAGAATATATTAATGCATGTGTATATTTATTTACATCCTTTTATTCAGAAGCCAAGGCAATTAGGGTTATGGCTAGGGTTATGGTTACTATTTCTAGTAATACTACTACTATTTCTCCTGACTCCAAGAATTCTGGAAAATACATTGGGCTAGAAAGAGTGGCTGACCCAATTAATCCAGTGAATTTCTATGACTGAGCTGAACTACAGCCTAGGTCTCACTGCATTTATACCTGATTTGGGAGAATTTATTATTTACAGTGCTTTATTTAGTACATAACTTATGCAAAGAACCTTTGCTAATGAATCGATGAAAAATATAAATTATATAATTAACAGCCTAGAAAATATATATTTTTTCTATGAAGTAAAATGAGGGATTGTGCACAGTATAAATTTGTCTTCAGCATTTTTATGATTAATATTTTTCTATGCTTATTAATATGTTTTTAAAATTCTTATTAATAAAGTTAGTAAAAAAAGGTACAGAGATAATTTTTTTGCTTTAAAAGTAAAGCATTTTTGTTTTTTGTCTAAAGATCAAATAATTTTTTCCAACAATAAAAAATATACCTATGATGTCTGCGTATCTCTTTGCATTCCACTGCCATGCCCCACATAGTAGCTCCTGCTGGAATAACTTTACCATAGTTTTTAGAATCATCTCTACCATCCTTAGGCTGTAAAATAGATGAAAAATTGTGTAACAAGATTTATTTCCTGTTCATGTATTAAGAAATAATACTTATATTTTAGCTTTTAGAGTACAAAAATGCCCCAAAGCAACTTTTCAGATTAACAAAATTTTTGAACTGGCATAAGACTATGTATATAGTATATCATAATATAATTCATAAAATAAAAACAACGTATCTTTTCTTATCAGGCCTTAGATATTAAGTTACTAACCTCTGGTGGTAAAAGTAAGTGTTCCCAAGCGTGGATCAAGCTTTCTACAATTCCCTCACCAAATAAACCAGAATCGACTGTTTCGGTGATAACAAGGGAAACTCTATTAAATATAAAAATATAGTTACAAGAAGCCTTAAAAATTATAAAGCTTAAATTCAATAATTTGAAATTAGCAGTCCTTTCTTAGACAACTGAGTTGTGATCATTTCGCAAGTGAACTTCTTCAATAAAATAATGTCCCTTTACTTCTTATGTACTTGTTCTAAACATTACTTCTTAGTATTTTAATAAAAAGTACCAAAACAGCAGTAAATGTTTGAAATTGGAGGCAAAGTGAAACCAGTGTCACTGGTATCTTTTTTACTTTGGATTTTATATAATTTTATTTAAACTGCAATTCTTTAGCCACTTAATTCAAAATAAGTAACTGAATTTCAGCTACTGAGTAAATATACTTCAGCTGCATAGTACAATGCTATTAAATTATTAACAATAAAACCAGTAAAAGATTGAAACTTTAAAAAAATCAATTTCAATAGAAAGACAACACTTTATACAATATTTGCTCTTGCTATTTTGGAGAATATGAATATTATTCATAACATTAGCAATGAATACCATATTACTTTAATTCAAAATAACAGAACAAAATATAAGATATAACCTTTCAGGTATGTGCTTTGGAATTTCTATATCAAAGGATTTCATGTGAAGAAGTTTGATTTCTCCATCCAAATTGTTTGCAGCTAGCACTTCACAAGCCAATTCATACATGGTCTTTGACAATTCACAAGCATAGACAGGAGATGCTCCAGCCTTTTTAGCAAGCATACTGAAAAAGCAGAAGATATTCCATAGAAATTATAAATTTTTGGTTAGACAAAATACTAATAATTTAACTTTAATATAATTTCTGTATAAAATATTTGATACTCGTTTTTAAAAACCCTAGAACATATTGGGGTGGGCATAAAGTTCAGGTAATAACAAATAATGTCATTAATTTCTTAAACTTTTTAAAACAAGAAAAAAACCTAGTTGTATGAAACACCATTTTAAACCAAAATAAATCTAGGATGATGATGATGAGTCTTGTTTAGTTATACACTCCACCCCAACTTTATTTGCTATAGACTCTCAAACTTTGTAACAGGTGGGAATGCCAGGATAGCTAAAAAACTGTAAGGAAACAATGGTTATTCAATTCTGCTACAAAGGTTGTAAGGCTATAAATTGAAGCTTCTCAGCATCTGTTTGCAAGTATGCTAATGGTATGCCATGTGAGTGCCATTTGGCAACTTTTTATTGAACTTGGGTCAATTGAAATATGTCACTAATACTTAGTCATTATTACTTTATAAATAAACATGATAATATTTGTATCCTGAATTTTCAACAAACCTGAGAATTCCCGTTCCTGTTCCAATATCAAGTACATTTCTATATCCTGAATGAACTGCCTTCTGGATTGCTTTTTGATACAGCAAATTTCTACTGTAATCATTAAGCATAATGAAATGCCACCGTTCTACCACCCAGTTGGCAACCCGATAAAAGTTCTCCTTTGCATCAGGAAAGTCAGGGTTTAACTTCCTAGCTTTATGAAAATATGCAGCTGCTTCATCTCTAAAGCCCAACCTAACAGGAAAAAAATTACACAATCAATAAAAGTATTAATGTTTAATTACTGGAACAACAGAACGCTGAGACAAATCCATATTTGTAATATGAAGACATATAGCAGTTTACATTATAGAAAAGTGCAGGTGATTATGGTTTACATTTGAAAATAAACAAATGACATGTGTAAATAAATGTACGAGTGTTTACAGGTAGTCCATACTTAATGACTGCCCTGTTTAGCAATTGTTTGAAGTTCTAACAGTACTGAAAAAGTAAATTTATTACTAGTCCTTGCACTTATGACCATCACAGTGTCCCTGCAGTCAAATGATCCAAGATTTGGGTGCTTCATAACCAGAAGCCGCTTATGAGCACTTATGAGCACTGCGGTCCTATGATTGCCATTTGTGCTTCACAGTCAGATTCCGACAAGGAAAGACAATTGAGAAACCAGCAATAAAATCCAAGTTGTAATCACATGATAATTTGCTTGATGAACATGGCAACTCACTTAATGATCGCAGAAGTGAGACTGAAACTCTATCACAGTGATGTGGTGACTCACTTAATTACTGTGTTGCTTGGTAATCAGTTGCCAGTCCCAGATATGATTGTTAAGCAAGGACTACCTTTATGATAAATTATATCAATAATACTGAGTTCAAATATAGCATTTTGCTCTTGATAAAGCTTGGTTAATAACAAACTACTGAGATACAGAATTATCCATTTCCATTGTGGAAATTAATCTGGGAAAAACAGAAGATCCCTATGCACAAAATGGTCATGAGGACGAATTTTAAAATTAAACACAAAATGGACACCAAGCAACAGTCTAGAAATTATAATAAATGATACCGTTGCATTTAGAGTTTGTTCTAATGAGTCTGAGCTAATAGACAAAAGAGAAGCTGCCAGACTCATTTGATTGTAAAGTAAATACCTACACAGGTAGAATTAAGAATGCATATTCAGTTAATAACTTTGTAATTTATTTAAACAGAAGTTTCTTTACTCAGAAGCTTTATGCGCATTAGAATATTTAGTCAAATTATGGCTAATTAAGTATAACTTCACACCTGAAAAGATGTTCCCCCATACTGTTATATATGACTTCATCATTAGGATATAATTCCAGAGCATGTTCATAGCAATCAAATAAATCTTGAATTCGTGCAAGAGAATCCAGCTCTTCTGCCCATTTAAAAAGGGTAAATTGAAATGTTTCCTAAAAAACAAAAAAAGTTGTTTATCAATTTAGAGATTTATTATGCAAGATATCCAGGATAGGGGAAAATAAGCAGAAAATTTCTCACCTTAACATCATTTTTAAATTCAGGAGCTATGTTTAATACCAGGAGATAATGAGCATATGCAGTTCCAAAGTCCTGATTCTCCAGACAATGTTGAGCACTTTGCAAGGATCTGGAAACTAATTCACGACGGCCAGTTTCTTGACTAACTTTGTGTCTATGCTGAGATTTGCTTTTAGCGTTAGACATTTTTTAATTAAAGTAACTCCACTTTATCTGCAAAGATAAAATTAACATTTATTCTAAGATTATGACCAAATTTTATTATTTTATTACCATTTAAAAAAATCAAAGTTATTTTTGTCCCCATTGCAATTATTGATAAAAAAGGAGCCATAGGCTAATTTGTACTATTTTGAACAGTATTGTCATTCTGTTCCTAACAAGAGGAATGGAGAGGACTCAATATATAGCATAATTCCTGTTTTTGTAAATGCAAGAATGTACTCTATAAGTCAAACTTTATATCAAAATGAAAAGCTGTATTTTTTTGTCTAGAGAGTGATTGTCTTTAGAACATCATTTATGTAAGAAAGAGACGCATTATCTTATTTAGCCTGGCTAGCAGTATTGAATGAAAATAATCCAACAACTGATTTGTAGTTCAGATAGTCCTGATTTTATGACGGCAACTTTGCTAAGTTTGTTAAGCTTGCTAAGTGATGAACTCATAAAGTGCAATGTCACATGACAGCATCATTTTGTGATGACAATCACAGTTACCACTATAATCCCAAGATGAATAGGCTTTTAAGCGGGAAACAGGTCCAGGTAAGGACTGTGCGGGACGGCAGAGGGCCTTGGAAGTCCTTTGCAGGCTGCACGTAAGTGGAAAGAGGTTAGAAGCAAGGTGCTGTGCCATGTGAGTGAAGAATAGTCTGAGGAAGGAGTTTGGCACTGCCTCCCCCCCTCCCCCCGGGGGTCACTTTCCATTTGCTCACTGGCTTTGACTTACTGGCTTTGACTTATGTAAAGCCAGGGTAGAATGTTGCAAATAGCAATGATTACCAAGTACTTGAATCATGTCACAGTGGGCGTAGGGTAATGGCCAGAACTTTGAGGACCAGTTATAAATATCATTTATTTAGGCTATGGCAACCATAAATGGTTGCTGAATGAGTGTTTATAAGTAAAGATTACCTGTAATGAAATTTACATTTAGCTAGAATTTTAATTTGAATTCATATTCAATATATTTTCATTGTGAGCTTTTCTATCAAATCTAATCAATCTTTATTCTGTCAAGCAAATAAAACACAAATCACGATTAGGATAAAAAGAAAAAATAAATATCTAAAAAATGTTAAGAGTTAATAGTTCGGGGTACATTGCAGATTACAAAACAGTACTTGACTATGGTCAGGGAAATAATATCAGATTGATCCAAAAATAACATATTGAGATCAAAGAAATCTGAATCATCAGGATATTTAGTAGGGAATAGAAATAATTCGGAATGAGCACCTGCAGAGAAAGGGCAATACAAAATAACATATTCCATCAATTCAGTTATTCCTCCACCACATGGACAGTCTCTGATCGAAAGAGATTTTTTTCTTTGTGTCTTCCTTCAGTAACAGCTGTTGGGAGGGCACTGAATCTGGCTAAGAATAACATTGAGATATCTAGCTGGTTGGAGAAGATATGCAGAGTATCTCAAGAAGATGTTTATGGATATTGCTGGAAAATCTGCTTGCAGCTTTAAATCAATGGCCCAGCTTTTCTACTTAAAATGTTAAGCAAATTAGTCCTACTCTACTATTATTAGCTGTATCAAATTATCTGCCCATCATGTTGACTAAGTATGTTAAAAGAACAGATTAGAAATCATTAAAATCTGTTCAAGGAATTTCAGGAATCTCTGAAAAATACCCAAGCCTGGCCAAAGAAATGAAGTGATTAGATTATGTGATCAGGGTAAACCAAACTACATACACAGTACATAAATATGTTCAACTGAAAAAAGTGACTTATGACTATTTTTTAGCACTTATGACTGTTGCAGCATCTCCACAGTCATGTGATCAAAATTCAGACACTTGGCAACTTACTCATATTTATGATTTTTGCAGTATTTTGGGATTATGTAATCACCTTTACGACCTTCTGACAAGCAAAGTGAATGGGGAAGCCAGATTCACTTAACAACCATGCTACTATCTTAACTGCAGGGATTCACTTAACAATAGAGGCAAGAAAACTCCTAGCAAAACTCACTTAACAGACTTAGACTTAATCGGCAAACATTAAAATGAAATTTTGTTGCATACAGCTCTCAAAGGGTCACCATCTCCAATATATGTTTCACTTAACATAAATTTTGGGCTCAACTGTGGTCATAAGTCAAGGACTATCTGTAAAAAGATAAACTTAAACATGGCTTTTAAGACATACTTCTGAAGGACCCCAGTAGATCCACAAGAAGAGACAACATATTGTATTTTTCCCACCAGCAACCAATCTTCCCTTACTAGATAAATAAGCAAGACATGTTTCATAGGTATTAACAATTTGATGGACTTACATAAAAGTGGTCCCAAACTTTCTAAGATTTAAAACTTTAAAAGTTAACATCAATATCTTAAAGTTCAATTATGTTGGAATACATAAACCCATACAACAAAAGCTCTTCCCGAGTCCTACATCTGTTTTTTAAAAGTGAAAAGGGATCCCGAGAGAAAAAGGATTAGGAATATTGCCATGTATCGAACCCCCTGTAGGGAAGGCAGAATATAAACCTCACCAATAACAGTGCAATAACATGTAAAGTTTGTGTTTGTGAGGTTAAGGAGACAACCATCTTTGCGCCTGGCATTTTCAATTTCCCTCCTAAAAACATGCCACGCCGTAACTCCAGAGTAGTAATCATCATTGGGTGAATCTATCAATTTATTAATGTTTATTCAGAAATGCTACTCTTGGGTGAAGGCCCTCGCCGCCCCATGCGAAAACAAAGGACACGGAACCTTACTTAACCTTTCAAACTGTTCAAGGCGAAGAGGAAGAGGACCAAGATCTCCGCCTTCTCGTTTACAAAAAAAACGTTATGCATACACGCGTTTATGGCAGCCAGAGTAATGTTTCCGAATCACCCACGCATGCTAGAGCTTCCTGGGACAACAGATGCAGGTTCTGGGAAGAGAAGCAGCCCAGGGAAGAGAAGGAATCAGGGCGCAACCACCGGACTTTCACACGCACGTCCTCCGCTCCACCTCGATCTCTCGCCCCTCCGCGCCGACCGTTGAGGAAAGCGGAGCTCACAAGAGTCCAACTACTTTGAGCAAGGAGCCGGCCGAGGCCTCTCTGAGGCAGGGAAAAGGGCGGCGCCATATGCTGCGTGGCCTCGCGGCGCCTGTCGTCACCACCGCCGTGCTTAGTAAAAGAATGTTGAGGTCTTAGTGCCATTCTCTCTCACAGTGCGGCTCTACGTGGGTCGCTCCGTAGTTGTATTTAGTTACTTAAATGAGGCTTATTTCTCGGTAGATTCGCACACATACGCGCCCTCAGAAGTCAGCCCTGAATGCAAGGGACTTACTCAGAAATCACCCTAATTTAATGGGCAAGAGACCAACGGCCGCTACTTTATGGTTTCGGCTGCATAATAAAACGGAACGGCATTTGTGTGAATGACCGGCGAGAACGTCGCCGTTTTGTTGCCTGCGGCTTGTTCTAATGTAAACCGTCCCAGTTGGGAGAACCGCGGGAGTCCAAAGCAGCGGCTGAAGCTGACGTCCATGTTCCAGGCCCCAAGGGAGACTCCTCCGTCACCCTGAGGAGCGTGAGAGCTGCAAGAACCGGACGGCTGAAGGGAGGAGCCGAGCGAGAAAAGCTCGGCGTCGGATTGGAAAAACTTGGAAAAACCGGAGGCGGGAAGGCCGGGAGTGGAGACTCAGCCTGGGAAGGAGGCGGGACCGAGGGAGGGAATGCAGTTGCGGGCCAGCCTTAGTCCCCTCTTCCAGCCAGTCCGCGGGGGGAGGCTCGTCCGGGGAGCTTCTTCAAAGCAACCCAGCTTCTGCCTCGACTTCCAGCTGTGTACCCGAGGCGGTCCAAGGGTGCGTGGAGCTGGTGGAGGATTTCTCAATGACCAACTTCTTTCCCCGCCAGTCTCCTTCCTGTGGCTTTGCTCGTCGGCGGCGCCCAAGCCCTCCGGTTCTCCCGCATTTCTTTTAGAGGGACTGGGATAGTCCTCGGCGGCTNNNCTTTTAGAGGGACAGGGATAGTCCTCGGCGGCTGTCGGCTTTGCCCGGGTGAGGCGCTGTAGGGACCGGTTCTGGTCTGGAGGGGAGAAGGCGGGCGTGCTCCTCCTTGCAGCCTCTCGGAGAAGGATTACATAGGTTGAAGTATTTTGGTCTAGCCCTGCCGCCGCCTCAGCAGCCATGGGACTGCAGCCTTTGGAGTTCAGTGATTGCTACCTGGACAGCCCTAGGTTCCGGGAAAGGATACGAGCTCACGAAGCGGAGTTGGAGAAAACCAACAAATTCATCAAAGAGCTGCTCAAGGATGGCAAGACGCTTATCGCCGCCACCAAGAGTGAGTCGAAAAGTTGGGAGAGGCGGGGATCCAAAAGTATGTGCGGGGAGGGAGGGGGGTGGTGGAAGGCTGATTTTGGCACTAAGAGGCGCAAAGCAAATAGTGGAGATTGCGACCAGATTCCCTGGCGCACGTGTCCCGGTAATCTTTTCTTGCCCCTACAAGGTCTGGGGGCTCCGAAAGCGCGATTAGCTGTTTGGATTATTTCTCCGGCTCCTCCTCTTGCCTGGGCCAAAACAGCAGATGGGAGCGCAGTTTGAGAAGAGTGTTGGGTTTCTTGAATTGGATGGTCGAAGCTCAGAGTAGAGAGCAAAGGACGGTACTAAAAATTGCGAAGGCAAGGATCGTGTAAGGGAAAAGGAGGGTTCCCAAAATTCACGAGCATTCGGCGCTTTTACGCTAATGACCGAACCGGTCGGCTTTCTTTGATATCTACAGCAATGCATACCCAAATTCATACGGATAGTATTAACTTATGAAAGAGCTGTAGCTTTCCGACTAATACGTTTGCATAATTTGTGCATGGACTATGTATTATGCTATTATGCTACTACTCCTTCCTGAAGTATACATTGAAATCCGTCTCGAAGCCGCGCAGCCTCTGAATAGGGGAACACTGTCAGGAATCCCACAAAATATGTATCCTGATATAAAACTTATTATTTTGGCTTGTCAATTTACCTTGAAACTCCTGAAGCACTTCAAATTATATTTCGAAGCCTTCCACTTTTAAAAAAATATATAATAATCATTATTGAATACGATTTTATTATATACAATAAGAATTCACACAGCTGCCTTTCCTGATTGTCTATTATAGGCCCTTGGTGCTGTAATCAGAGTTTATGAGATTCATATTTATGCACAATATGATTTTATAGCTTGATTTATTCAATATTTGTATTGTGCAATCATTGTGCTGTCATTAATTACTTGATTTAAATATTTTCGGAGTACACATCACTTCTTACTTTAGTTTGCATTCAATGTAACAACACAGATATGTTTAACTTAGGTCTAAAACCAGGAAACCAAATATTGTGAGGAAATGCAACAGATTATATAAAGTAAATATATTCACTTTTGTTTAAGGTATGTGTATATGTACATCTGTATCTTGTGTATATGCATATTTGCTTTATGTAATTTAAATGGATGTGTAAATGTTCTATGTGTTTGGTATTTATATAGTGTTTGGGATGAGATTAATCTTTCTTTATGCAGCAGGTTAGATTTACCTTTCAAAATAATTACTATATAAGCTGATGACAAACTATATAATTTTCTCTTGAGTTTTTTTATTAAACACTCACTGCTTTTTTCTTCCTTGTCATGTGTTCTATAGAAACATGGGTGTATTCCTTAAACCTAGAACTTTGATTTCTGTCAGAGTATGCTGTGATACTGAAGATTAGCTGGTATTTGAGTTAATGATTTCCTGATTACAGCACTATATCAGTTCAACAGTTTGGACCAGATAATTGTAAATGGGAAACTGTATTTGTTGTAATTGTACAACAAATTGTAACCTCTCCTTAGAATTCTCTCCTCTCCTCTTACAACACAGCTCTGAGTTATACAATAAATAGTTTTGCCCTGAACAGCTGCATGATTGCAATTGGGTTGTTCTTGCACTACTTTAACATCCCGGATATTGTGCTGAAATAATTAAATGTTAAGCCTTTTAGTCCTCTGCAAGCAATTACATCCATCATTTTTGTTGTTATTTGCATGCATTTGTAAGTTTGAGGAAGAGCCCTAAATCAATAACAAAACAGATTGGAGTGGAATAGAAAATATAGCTCCACTAAAACATTGCTTGCTGGATTTCAAATGCATTATAACAGAACTTTGGTTTAGAAAAATAGTTTTTGATACTTGTTTTGATTGTTTTTCAGTAATGAAGGAGTAAGATTATAAATTATGTGTATTTTTATATTAGTGTTTATTGATATTGGTAAAAGATTTTTTTTCCTTTCCCTTCTGTTCTTATTTACACTTTGGTTCTCAGTTCCAAGTATTATACCTTCTGGTATTTTTCAGGAGTGTTCTTAATCACAATCTTGCATAATATTATGCAAATACTCTATATAATATAAGTATATAAGTACCGGTACTCAATATAATTGCTATAGAACAAATATATGAAAAATAATATTTCCAAAACTCTAGGATAATATATGTTTATTCTTTTTTGTAAATTCCTTCTGGGACATGGAAAAATATTTGACAAATATTTAATATAGCAAATGTAAATATTAATTGTGTCGGGTTGCTCTGTTCATTAAAAAAATCTAAATAACACTTTTATATCCATGATGTTTAGGGTCCTGTAACTTCTTTTTATAATAGTTTTTATTAAGAATTCTAATGATAGTAGTAAAAGAAAATACAAACTAAACGCAGAAAAAGAAAGAATAAAAAATAATGTGCAGAGAAAGAAAAAATAAAATGAGAAAAAGAGAAAAGAAAATTTAAAGTCTAACTTCTTATCTTCATCAGAACAAGTACAGGCAGAATAATAATTTTTCATCCCCTATGTGATAATATTTACAAGAAATATTTCTTCTTCCCATAACCCATCCCTTATCCAAACACAAATCCATAGATACAAAAAATCCCAGATATACAAATATGTCTTATTTTAATGTTGATCAGACAAACCAATTGTATATTCTTTCCTTTTCTTCCAATCTTAATCTTTAATTTATTCAAATATTGTCATAGAATTTGATCTTTCTTCAGTTTTTCTTTTTCCACCTCAAAGGTTTCTTCAAGACTTTAATTTTTCTGTAAGTTCAGTAAGAAGTCATCATCTAGATCATTCTCTTAACTTGTTAATTTATATTTCCACTGTAGTCTGTTTTCTAATCCATATTTTAATGTATTTCTTCAATTTCCTTATGTTCTCTTTTTTTCTGCACCAGGAAAACATTTCACTTCTTTATTCTGAAAGTTTTTTTCTAAAAATTTATTGCACCTCTTTTTTCCAAGATCTTTTACCCTGTGTGTCTCTTTTACTTCTGCCATATTTTCTTTAACATTTTGGGGGGAAATAGTCTATTGGTAGATGCATATATCATTGCTGACATTGTAACTGCTGTTTTCTGACTCCATTTTTCAAAGATCTCCTTGAGTATTTCAAATATCACAGCATTTTCTATCAGTTTACAAAAACACAAGACAGGCTTTTCATCCCCCCTTCCCCCCCTCCTTTCATCCTGGAATCTTTAGTTCCATTTTCTGAAATCATAAAGTCATGAATTTTGGTTAGGGTAGATGAAACAAATTAGTTCCCACTGTTTCTATGATGTGTGTTTATTTAATTGTTTTCAATTTTTTATAGCAAGAGTTCTAATAATTTAAATTTGTCTAGTATTTTAATTCATTTATAACTTTCTTAGATTCCTTAGGTTTTTGACATTCATTTCCAATTCTTTACATTCTTAAGCATTAATTTATCTTTTATTGAAGAGTAAGGTAAATTTTCAGGTAATTTTTCAAACTTGTCATTTTGAAATTCTCTCTGATCCTTAAAATAGATTCCAAAATGGTTTGAAAGTAAGGTTAGTGAACCCAGTATCCTTTAAAAGACTGCCACAGTTGAAAGCATATCGGCTTCCCTTTGTCTCCTAGCACTCAAAACTTGGGGGAAACTGCTATCCTGCTGTCTGTGCATGAGAAGCAGCTGTCCAGAGCACAAGTAAATGGTCTGTTCTCTCCTTATCAAGAGAGGTTCTGTGGGATCAATGTACTTGTTGGTCCTTTAGTCTTGGCAGAGATGTTGTGTCTGCTGATTTGGAGATGACTTGGTGCTCTATTCTTCCCTTGGAAGTCTATAGTTCTGTAACTTCTTAATTTCACCCATAGTTAGTCAAAGATCTGTGGTTATCTGCAACCATTTTCCCATTGCAAAAGGAAAATGATCTTATATTTGGTGCAATGAGCCTTTGGGATCCAATTTGTGTCTCTTATGATTTCCCATTTTAATTTTTTTTGAAAACAAATAGGCTTTATGAGCTTTTTAAAGTATCTCCAAAGCAAGCAGGACATGAACTAGATTCTTTCTTTCCTTTAAGGTTTAAAGGCAAAATTATCTCTATAATTACTTGCAATGAAACCTTGCTTGTCGACCTCACTGTTCACTCAAGCCTTTGGTGAGAATGACTAATCCCTTCTTTTAATTTAGGTTGTTTTCTTTTGCTTCCACCTAGTTTGTTCTTCTGCTATCTGTACCATTTTTGTTTCTTTTTATTTTTATTGTCATTTTGTATGTCTTAAATCATTTGTGAAGGGCCCATAGTCAATAGAAGTTGGTTGGCATATATATTTGAGTAACAATACTATTCCTAAATTAAGGGTTGAAAAGATACAAGATTTTCCTAGCATTGCATTCCTGACTGAAGGAACACTATCCTACTGTGGGTGGTGCAGAGATAATTCGTAGTACTTAATAATATGTGGAAACATTTCCCTAAGAAATTTTACATTTAGTTTAATAATATAAAATTTTGTTCTGCTATTTTTACATTTAGTTTTCAGAAGTAGGTTAATAACACTTGTAGAAAAGATCTAAACTGAGAATTATGCAATAATAAATGGGAAATTCAGTACTCCTAGAAATGTTTTTTGTAGAACAACTTTTCAATTTGTATTTAGGACAGTATTTATATACACCCACTTCTTGCTAACTTACTGAATTCCATTCCAATAACTAGTTTCTTTAGTTAAATACTTGCTAAATGAGGACATTTCTGAGAAAAAAGAAAACCTGTGAATGATCGCTAACGAAAATAGTTGCTAAATGAGGAGTTACTGTATTCAAGGCTTTATGCAGGCAAAAATTTTAGTTGATTTAAATGAAAACAAAAAGAAACTTCTTAAAAATATAAAGCATATTGTTCTTCCTATGAGGTCAAGTACTTTATATGTAAATATGTACCCATTAATATGGAAAATTGGTCATCCATTTCCAGCTTTCTGTAAAAAAAAAGCAGACGTACTCATAATTGCAGAGGGATGGATACATTGAGATAGTGTTTATAGTGGAAATTCATAAACTAGAAGCAAAATACCTAATAATTTAATCAACTTTGCTTTCCTTCCTTCAAATATAGTAATGTCTATAACTTGAAGCCATTCTGAATCAAAGAGATAGCAGTTCTTAAATTTATAAAACAGCAGGGAATGCTTCTCTATTCCTTTTCATATTTACACGAAGCTGCTGGTTATGTTGATGATATCTGAAGTTGTATATCCACAGCCTGAATCTCAGAAGGAGATTCAATGGCAGTACAGTCCACTAAAGTACAAACAACCACAATTTTGGTCAGTAACCAATGCCGTTGTAAAGCAACACATCACATTTTTGCATCATTTAGCAATGGCAATCCCTATGGCTGTCTTTAAATGAATCCTACTGTTCATTAACAGGGGATCCATCCCAATTCAAGCCATTTGGGGATTGGTCTTTCCCAGCCCCAACCCTAAATGAGATAAGAGATTACCTGCAACTCCCGCACCTTTCTATTTCCCCTGTCTGTGCTTTTTTTGGCCACTTTGCACCCTGCCTCTAGGGACAGCAAGCAGCCTGAGATCTGTGTGGTTCTGGGTTGCTTTCCACATCCCAGGGAGCCTCAGTTGTCCCAGCCCAGTCCCAGTTGCCCTGTTTGCCCTGCACTCTTCATTTGACTCTTGCCCTGTCTTTTTCTTCCACTGATAACAAGACATTCCGAATCTGGATGCTAGGCCATATTGGCTGGTTTTGTATGGCAAAATAAAAAAAAACACAAAGCAACTTAAAAGGGACTGCAGCACATTATCAAATGTTCCTTTGTACTATATTCCCTTTTCAGCCCTTCTCAAGGTCCCCCCCGCCCCCTTTTCCTTTTTCTGCCACTCACAGTCACCCCAGTCCTACCCAGCAGCTCTTTGCCAAGAAATGCCCCTTTCTTTGCAAACAGCTTCTGGGCAGGGCTGGGGATTGACTTTGTGCTGTGAAAAAAAAAAGGCTGCTGTATTATTATTTTTAAGACTACTGTATTTGATGGAAGAATGCTCTCGAGAAGGTGTAGGGTGAGTAGGCTACAGGGGAAGTAAATTGGGTGAAGGATTCTAACAGTGACTAGAACAAACAATATTATAGAGAGCATTGGTTGGGCTGTTCCAGACAAGAGGGATCAGCAATTCAGTGCTATTCCCCAATTCTGTGAATCATGCTTTGGTCTGTTGCTGCTAAATGCAAGAAGATATTTCTTCAGCAATGCTATATTCCTCCACCATTTAATCAAGGGCAAAAAGACAGTCCTGGTGTATATTGTTGAAATCTGGGCAAGGGCAGGGGAGGTGGCTCTTTGAAAATTTGCTCAGGTTTTTCCTTCCTTCTATTTAACCATATTTAAAACTGCTGGAAGAGGTCATTGTCAGCTGAGATAAGGTATCAGCAATATAGAATAGAATAGAATTCTTTATTGGCCAAGTATGATTGGACACCCAAGGAAAACGGATGATAACCAGTTGTACATTTCTACCTATGATTGAGAAAGAGCTCACTGTGGACTTTATGTAGTATCTGTGGGGAATAGGATGGGAAGAAACAGGCAACAGATTAAATTCAAGACAGATTATTTATCAAATAATCATATGGATTAGTCAAAACTTCGAAATCCTCACTTCTCTAGAAAGAACAATGTAGTCCAAGGACTCTTCTGGACACGGATCCTACATTAACAGCAGACATAAACTGTGACCAAGATTTTTTTTTGTTTTTTGTTTTGCTAAGCTTAGGCTGGTACGCCAAATGTGACCTTTCTGAGATAGCCTCATTGCAAACAGCCAAATCCAAGTGGACTCTGGGTAGTAGCATTACTACTGTTGAATATAACAGTTCAACAGCATCAAGAGTAGGTATAGGCAATCTTTTGTTTGCCAAGGCCTCTCTTAACATGTTTTGGTGGGCCGAGAAGTACAAAGTGTGTGAATCTATATTGCAGACCTTGAGCAGAGATCAGTTGGAAGAGGAACATTAGGATTTTCGTTGATATTTTAAAAAATATATACCTATCCTGTGGCTTACCTGTGATTTCCTGTGTCAAAACTTGTATTGCCAGCTTTCAGCTCTCTTGATCAGAAGCTTTTCCAGAAACCATAAAAAGGGATTCAAACTAGTCCAACCTCTCTGTATTACCAGTCCCTACCCTGTCTGGGTGTTTGCAGAAAGTATCAGTTTAAGCTCTTGGATGTTGACTCATCAGGCCTTGTGAAAAGGTATTGCTTGTTATTTAAAAGAAGTCTGTTAACACTGTGTGGTGATCTGATAGTTAAGCAAGGGTTATAGACATAGGAACATTATAGTTGGAAGCATCTTGCCATTTAACGCTAGCCTTTGCGACTAACATACAAAAATTATGTCTGGAATTTATCAACATTATCAAAGGCATTTTAATCAGCTTTTTTGAGGTTAGTTTAATATCGGTTCTTAATGCAGAAATGTATATTTAGATACAGGTTCTAATGATCATTTAAAATATTTCAGCAGAAATGGGTTAATAGCTTATTTTTAAAGCATTAAACACTTTCATTTTTTTTACTAAGAAAGTTATATTTGAGAGTATCATTTGTATAAAAATTGTGAAAAGAAAAGTTTCAGAATAAAAGAAGCTAAAGATAGCTCTTTCTAGATGTATTCTTGGATTTTTTCTGTAAACAGTGTTGCATATTTTTTCTCAGTTTATAGTTTCTATTGTGATCCAAGTATTTTCAATATCTTATTTTCTTCCAGAAATAAAGTC
The DNA here is from genome assembly GCA_000516915.1 of Ophiophagus hannah. Taxonomy (NCBI): domain Eukaryota; kingdom Metazoa; phylum Chordata; class Lepidosauria; order Squamata; family Elapidae; genus Ophiophagus; species Ophiophagus hannah. Next base: position 258,911 of record AZIM01002477.1, read on the forward strand.
ACTTTGTTGTTTTCCCAATTGTTTGTGGGTTTCGCTTCATTTAATTTTCAGCCAATTTGTTGATTATCTTAAGACTTCCAGCTATCTTAATGTGAAGTATAAACTTTTCCAATTTTTTTGGGAAACAGTTGGTTTGGGTTTATTTTGATGTGGCAAGAAATTCTATGCTTTGCTTGGTTTTTCTTTATACCTTACGATTTTTCCTCATTGGTGTCATTGGAATGCTGCTTCTTAAAAACTATTATAGTGCTCCAATTGGAAAGATTTGATCAGCTGCTGAGTTTTTGGATTGTGTCATTAGATGGGTAAATCTCTTTGGAATCTCAAAGGAGTTGAATTTTAGGTGAAGTTATTCTGAAATATATGTTGACACTAGATTAAGGTAATTGGTAGAGTCATACTTCCTTGCATGTCTGGAATGACTAGAGAAAGACTTTCCTAGCCTACAGTATTTGTTCAGTTTGTGGAGTTCTGATTTTGGATTTTAGAAAATGCTACTTCAGTCTTTCAGATTCAGCTTAATTCCTGTATTTGTTTTTTGAGTAGTTGTTGCTTCTATTTTACCTATATAGTAACATAAAAAAACAAATTTAATGGCACTGAGTATCTTAAACTCAGTTTATGAATTATTGTATAGGAAGTTGTTTTAGAGTATTTTGCCTTTAGCATTTAGGTTCTAAAAAGTTTCTAGCTTGCATATGATTGAATGAAGTATACTCAGGATACCTTGGGTTATTACAGTTATTCTACTTTCATACTGGGTTAAGCATGTCCAAAATGACCAGTATTCTCTTCTTGCAGTAACAGTAGTGCTTGTGGCATAATATGATTAAATCTAATATACAGACTACTTGTTATCTTATGAAAAAACATGTCATAGTTGTGGTTTATGGGTAGAAGGAATAAATATTCATAGGTTATGGAAAATCAAGCCTAGAATATAAGATGAGCGTACAATTGAGAAAGTGAATTAAATGTTTGTTTGTAAAACTAAGAGAAAGCAATAGCAATAGGAAGAGATTAGTTAATATGTTAATAAAAAATAACTAAAATGTTAATAGAAAATATAAAATCAGTAGGAAAAAAGGTCTATATCAACATAATTCATAAAATTTCATCACCTTACAATTAGCCTAAATCAATTCTAAATTTTATAACCTCTTCTGAATTTAATATAAAACATTGTTCCTAGTAATATGAAGGTTTGAAAAAAATATGATAGTTTGTTCTGATGGTTCCAAAATTTCTTATTATCTAAGCCTGGGGGTATGAGAGGATATTCTAGGGGGTGCGAAAACTTGGGTTTAGAAGTTTCAAAATTATGGTAAATATGCATAATTTATGCATATAATTATTTACTTTTGTAAGGGGTACAAGAATATATCAGAAGCGTTCTAGGGATGCAGGGTACAGAACAAAATAGAACCACTGATTCTAAGATTCTAAGCAATCAACCCTTATGGCAGAATATCAAATAAGATATGTGCAGCTTCTTTGTAAAGTTGGAGTACCTCATATATACAGTATTTCTGCAAATTGAACTATGAAACTTTCCACACCATATCATGGAAGCAAGCTATTTGAATTGTAGTTTTTTTGTGGGGGGGAGATGTTGTTGCATTGTTAAATACTTTTTAAAAACTTTTCTGTTCAAAAAATTGATTTAAATTGTGCCAGCCATGTCAGATTTAGCCATTTAAAAAATGGAATATATTTGGTGATGACATCCAGAACCCTTCGACTGAAAATGGTTACTTTGAATTAAAGATTGGAGAGAGAGAGAGAGGGAGGGAGGGAGGGAGGGAGGGGGGGGAGAGAGAGAGAGAGAGAGAGACCATACTTAGAGATGGTGTTTATAATTTGAGCAGTCCAAATACAAGCAGATTTGTTAAAAGTCTGTCTTCAAAGTACAACTTTGGTAATCTCTCTGAATTCATAGGTAATATCTTATTAAATGCTTTAATACTGAATTGAGTTTGTATTGAACATTTGTTCAGCTGAGCTCAGCTGAAAAACTAGAGTGGATTTATCTATACAATATAGCTTTTAAAAATTAGGATTGTATTCGTTTCAATAAGGGACCATTAATTGGTTCCCATAGTTCCATATCATATAGTACCATCAGAACTATTTAAATGTTAATTAAAATTCTACATCATGGATTACTATGGATGATAAGCAACATTATTGAATTAACACTGGTTGCATCAAGCTTCAAAAGACTTTTGCTGTTGCAACTATTATCGCTTCTCAGCTTGCCAATGAAAAATGGGGGGAGGGAGAGGGAGATAGAAAATGGCCCAGATATCAAGAGATGTCGACATGAGAACCAAAGACATTTTGACAGGTGTTTATAGAAGCTAAAAAAGACTTCCCACAACAAAATCCAGAGGCCATATTGGACAACGTGACCTAAGCTAATGGGGGGAGTGGAATTTTAGCTTTAACTATTGGGGTTAGCACGGAAAAGTTCTAGATCTGGTTTTGCCTTCAAACATGCCAAAATAATGTACTCAATAAAGTTTTGCATAAAGAGATTGTACCATCTCAATCATGCTTGCTTTGGTTGGGTTCGTCAGTCAGAACCTTGACAGGTTGTTGCTGTTAGTGGGCCCTTAAAAACTATTCATTCAACAAATAAAGAGATTAACAAAAATACGGATTTAGGTAAAGATTATGTGGAAGCTACTTGTGAAAGGAGCCAAAATAATTACATTCAAAGTGCCAGATACGCTAATATAAGGTATGAAAAAATTGCTTGATGGAATTTTATTTATTAAATTTGTGTAGTACCCATCTTTCTGTTAAAGCGAGTCTGAATAGTTTGCAGAAAAATAAAAAGGGAAAAAAGATAATACAAAGCACTTAAAATTAAAAGCTTAACAAGAAACTAAAAACCATAACGATGAGTGTCCCGCAGGTGGGGATCTTGTCTCTATCCTGTCAGCCACCCTCAGCCTAGAATGTCCCTATACGCCAGGGCTCCAGGCTAACTGGCACAGCCAAGTTAGTAGGCTCCTCTGAAAGAAAAGGAAGGTGGGGTCCCTCTTCATCTCCAGCAGGGAAGTATTCCAAAGGGTGAAAAAGCAGAAAAGACTCTTCTCTTGGAGCCTGCTATCTCAAATCCTTTGGCAGATGGAATCTAAAGTGTCTCCAGAATCGTAAAGCCTACACACTTGAAATTTGGCACATACGTTCCTCTTGGCTTCTA
>AZIM01002477.1:272685-283924 GCA_000516915.1 Ophiophagus hannah
CTGGTGGGATTCGAGCCTGCACTAATAGCAGGCAGCTTGAGCTAAGCGCTAGGTGTTTAACAGCCTGCACCACCAAGAGCCTGGAGGGTTCAAGAGGCTCTGCTTTCAGAAAGAGGTTCTCTGGTTCAGGAACCAGTTTTCTGTTTTGGCTTCGGCCTACTCTCCTGCAGTCACTGCTGAACAAACCCTGGTTGGTGAACCTGATAAGGGAATCTGATATGTTGGAAGATGAAGGGTTTTCTATGAGATTCCAGTGTTCACGGGATGTTTTAAACATGTATTATTCTCTCCCTTGCTGTACAAAGCGAGAAACATGGCCAACCTGAGGGATGCAGATGATGAAGAAGCAGCTACCCAGCCTCCAGTGGAGTCAGATATTCTTTCTGATGAACCGGAGGTGAGGAAGGAAGTGGTTCCATCTCCCAAGCTTTTTCTGAAGGTCGATTGGAAACAGCTGAGTCACCTGCCTCAGGGCCCAATCCCCTGTCTTCAGACCGCAGGTTCTTCTATGTTGGCCCCGAACTCACCAAGACCCTTCAGGTGCCCTCAGTGGATGCGCCGGTGGCTGCTTTGGCCTCCAAATCTTCAGCCCCTTCTGATCCAGATGATGTCCTCAAGGCGGAGGAAAAGGAGATCAAGCAATCGCTCCACAGGGCTCACCAGGCGGCTGCCTGGGCAGTCAAAGCTTCTACTGCAGCTTCATTCTTCATCAGAACGTCGCTTAAATGGCTTAAACAGTTGCAGGACAGGATCCCAACTACAGATATCCGGGCCCATCAGGACCTCAATAAAATTGTGGCTACAACGGAGTTCACGGCTGATGCCACCCTCCATGAGGCATGGTTTGCCACCAAAGCTATTGCTTCTTCGATGGTGGCCAGGCACATGTGCTGGTTGCGCAATTGGCAGGCTGATGGAAGAAGGAAGTGGAAAACTGGAAGATTTTTTTTGTAATGGTTTTATAAAGTAGCCTCTCTGAATACAAAATTGCCTTCCAAAAGGACATTATATATTGGATGGTTTCAGAGGACGTTTGGTAGTTCACATAATTGTGCTGGCATTGGTTTATTTTGAACCATGTTTTCTTTATGCTAATGATTTTAGTAGGTGCAATGATTATTATTTAGGTGAATTGCAATTATATTATAATATTATAAAATTATTATAATATAGTTGAAGTGCCTTTATTTTTACCAAGGATATTTTGATACTGTGAGTGCAGATTTTAGATTTATTGCATATGCTTTTACCATTCATAAAATTGTGTCACCATATGGAAGTTTTTAAGTTTATTGTATCTCATGGAGTTGGAGGGATATAAATCCAGTAAATAAATATGTAAATAATACTTGCTAAATAAAATGTACTAGCCAGCAAAAAATTTGTTACCTTGAAATGCTCTGCTATTGATTACTGACACCAAATCTAATTGGATGATCAAGCAAGTAAAGCATATTTCTTTTGTTTTATGACACTTTTTTCTTCTTTTAGGGGTAAGAAGTTAAAGGTTTCCTTACTTATCTGCCTCCTTCCAGCAGTTCCATAACTCTTGTTCACAAATAATCATACTTGAAAGAGGAATCAAAATATTGCCCTTGATAAAGTGCAAGCTTGCTAAGTAATGATTTGAACTGATAATATGTTTTGCTTTAACTTTGCTATTTGTGCAATTTGAGAAAAATGTAGTTAACTGCATTGAGAATTTGATGAGCTATAATTAACAGGATTATAACAATCTACAATTACAGCATTCTTTGTTCTCTTTTAGCATTCCTATAGAACAAGTTTTATTCAGCTCTATTTTCAGCCTTTAGATCAGATGTTGCCATCTTTTTTCTTTTCTGGATGTTTTCCCTGGCAGCCTGTGAAGACACTCAACTCTTTGTGGGAATATCATATCTTATATCAAGGTGGACATTAGGGGACACACAATTTGCAGATTACTGTCATTCATTTCTAATAGGTCCTTGATAATTCAACTAAAACAGTTACCTTAGCCATATTTTAATTGTGTATTTACCATGTTTATTGTTGGTAATGGTCAGTTCTCACATATAGTCTTGCATAATTTTAAGTGCAAAATCTTATATATTAACTCAGATTGTATCACTAGAATGTTTTGAGTCAGATATATTCTCTCAAAAGAAGGTAAGTAAGTGTTCCACCAAAGAAAATATATAGCTCCCATATTTTTGTAAAAGCTAACGTAAGGTCATAAAGGCAGGCAGTATGCTAAAATACTATGGAACTTTCTATTCAGTCTACCAAAAAAATTATCAGGGTTAATGATGAATGAAACAGGTGTAATACAGTAACTTCAGTATAATACAGTATACAGTATGTAGCACAGTATACAGGTGGTTCTCAACTTAAAAGCCATTTATTTAGTGACTGTTTGAAATTACAATGGAACTGAAAAAAGTGCCATATGACCAATTTTCACCCTTAGAACTGTTGCAGCACCCCCATGGTCATGTGATCATCATTTTGATGCTTGGCAATTGGCATGTTGTCACATGACCATCTTTTGGGACCTTCTGACAAGCAAAGTCAATGGGGAAGCCAGATCCACTTAACAATCGTGTTACTAACTTAATTACTACAGTGATTCATTTAACAACTGTGGCAAGAAAGGTCGTTTAATGGGGCTAAACTCACTTAATTCTTTCATTTAGCAAAGGAAGTCTTGAGCTCAGCTGTGGTCATGAGTTGAGGACTACCTGTAGTAGAAATACAATTTTGGAGCCAGTAAGCTTTAAGCTTCTTCATAAATACTCAGGTTTGCATAATGACAATATTCTACATTTGCTTTTAGCTACAAAACAATGGAGTGACATACATTTTATATTTGGCATATTGAAAACGCAGTAATATATCAGCATATCTATAACACAGACATGCACGTCTACAACATTCATGTGTTTTTTTGTCAGGGCAACCTGGTCTACTTAATTATGGGACGGAGCATACTGCTTCCATTTTTGCCTTTCAGCCCCAATCCAGGAGCCTTCACAGGCAGTTGCTTTCACATAAATTCATAAATTCAACATTCAACGTGCATGTTTGTACTATTGACATTATAGGAAATAATTTGAAAACAGTAGAGAAATTACTTAGCAGGTAGGCAGTAATAAAATGGTTGTCAATTTCTGAACAAGCACTTTAAATCCCATTTTTACACCTTCTGTTCCCTTCACCTGAACCACAGAGCACTTAGCTTTTTTCCTGTCAGTATGCTTAATAGAAAATTATGACTCCGCAGATAAAATAAAGAAGATATAACAGGGCTGAGTACTTGCTAAAATGTGACTTGAGAAAACATGTTTACAACAATCTGTTGTTGGCAGAAAATTTTTAATGTGTGTTTAAGGTTAATTATGGCTTTCATAGTCTCTATTCATTTTAGAAGGAAAATAATGTGAGATCTATGTGTTTTCGTGATATTTTCTGAAATAATAATTACATTCCTCTGTAGACAAATGTATAAAAAGTAACCAAAAAATTAAAAAGCAGTCAATACATACTTTTAATCAAATTACAGGATAAACAATTAAACTTTTAAAATTTTTGATATTGAGGGACCACTTCTGCCCTCAGTTACCATATACCCATCCCATCAGATGTGGCCAGAAAGGCATGGTACATCTAATAAGGAATATTCATCTGATGGCAGCCAAGGAGACAGCCTTTTCTGTTACCTGCTCTTTGTACTATAATTTCCCAGGAATTTAGATTGCCATCTAAGGAAGGTCATGAAAATTTGGTTTTGCCATCTTGTCTGGGAATCCAGTAATGATAGTATGGAGCCTGCTAAATGGTTTTATTGATAATAAATTGGATTTTACTTGCACAGATCAAGATTTTATGTATATTTTCATAGCTGTTGTTGTATCATTTTGGTTATTTTTTGTGTTTTGTGTGGGTTATAACTTTGTGAGCCACATATGTGAGATGAGTGGTTATATAAATTGAAGAAATAAATAGATATACACATAAACTTAAATTTACAAAAGCCCCGTATGAGAAGTAATAGCATAAACTACAGACCTGAACACTTTCCTTTAATATTTATGCAAAGTTGGTTTATTATACAAAATGTACACTTGTCTGCCCCCAGCTCTGACCTTTAAGGACTGGGAAATCTGTTTCTTTTACTTTATACTTATCCCTGTCTTACCCCCTGCCTTCCAGCGCTTACATTTCATTAAATGCTCTTGGAATTAGTAGTAGCCTGGTAATTGCTCCCTTTTCTGAGTTGTTTCTCTGACTCTCAGTCCTGATCAGTTTATAGCAGGGAAAATAGAATTAGTTGCTGCTAGCTGGCTGAAGTTAAGCTGCATCTGTGGAAGATTCTTGTGGGTATAAGTTTATGCTACTACTTTTCAGCTGTAGTAGCTTCTGATGCTTTTGATTCACTCCATCTATTTTCACCTCACGTCTTTCATGCATGATTGCACTTTGGTTTTCTTGTGCACTCTCATTTCTCTCTTTCACCAACATCCACACCCTGCACCTTCGGTGTTTCTTTGTTTTCCTGAAGTACAACTGATGCCTTTTGCTCTGTTAAAGTCCCATGAGCACAATCCATAAGGAAGGAAAACTCAGGCCAGCAGTTTTGAGTCAAAAAACAGTTTCTCGTATGTTTATTTTCCACTCTTTACTGTTGGAGGCTTATCTTGTATTTAATGCATTATTGGCACCTATTCTCTCTTTTGTATAAATATAATTATAGCTATATTTCTCATTTGGTTTGTCTTGCCTTTCCCCCCACAGCAAAACCTTTAGATAACAAGTGCTAAAATTAGGCAAATGAGTTCATTGTAGTTTTTTGTTTTTTGAATACAATTCAAATAATGTCAGAAATGTGGAATTTATGTTGTATCAGTACACATTAAATATCAGTACACATTTGAACCATAAGCTGGTTTAGTTATATATAAACTAATAAACTTGATAGTATTAGTGTAATAAGTTTGTCTTCCTTTGCAGAGGTTAAGAAGCTGCAGTTAATATTAAATATGGTTGGTCCTATAATACCTGGGACAATTGAATCAACATAGATCACATCAATATTGAGGCTACATTCCTCAAATATGTATCTGACTAAACTTCAGTTACTGTTTTTGACCAAAAATGCCATTAATATTTTGGGCCCCAAATTGTATGAAAAAGTGCTTGTATGTGCCTATATAAAGTTAAGATTAATTAAGAATGACATTAAAAATATGTCTGCATGCTGAGAAGAGCAAGATAGATACCATAGGGTCGTCTTCTAGGATGTACCCCATTAAGAACTTCATATGTGAAGAGGTTCTTAATGATAATTATGCTGACCTATTATTATTTCTTAATAACAGAAAATGTTTTTATGGTTCGGCTTTATTGATAGCTTTTTTTTTCTGTACTACCTCCCCAAAATGGCTCAAGTTGGAAAATTTAAACCATAAACACATCAAAACAAGACAGCTTTGTTGATCATCATAAAGATCACCTTTAAATTATTTCATATGAGCTATATATTATTAAAAGCCAGTACTTCTATATCATGTCAAGAAAACTGTATTAATGTCATCAAATAGTTACCTGGAGTAGAACTCAAGGTACTTTTATTGTACAATAGAAGGCAGCACTTAGCTAACTTTGTTGATCTTGAAAAGCTAACTGATCTGACTAGTACATAAAGGAAAAGTATTAAATGTCAAGAAAAACCATGCCAGTGGGTTAGAGTGAAATATATATACTGTCTTGTTGACCATCAGAATTATTAGGAGTCTGAAAAAAGACACTTAGGAGAAATGAGTAGAGGCAATAATAGCCTGGAGAAGAGAAGATTGCATGCCAACTGTTTCCAAGTATGTTAAACTCTGCCATGTTGAAATTGTACAGAATTGCTTCCAATGTTTCTAGAAGTTGGTACAAGAATTAGTTGAAATTATATAGTAGATTATGGTTGTTTATAAGTAAAAATACAAATCTAATTGCTATTCAACAATGGAAAAGATTTCATCAGGATGTGAAGACTCCTTGAGTGGAACTCTTGAACTGATCTAAATAAGTAGTTGCTGTGAAACTTGCAATTGAGAAATTATTAGGTTTTTTTGCCTACAGATCTTTTTCCATCTCATTATTTACATACATACTTCACAACAGTAGCTAAAAATTCCATAATAAGAAAGAAATATTCACGTTAAGATGTGCAATATTTTACACTGTTTCCTTTATGGAATCTGAATTTCATGAGCACCAATTACAATAAACATCAATTGTTTTAAGTAGGCAAAAAATCTGTATGGGTGTGATTGCCATGGCAGCATGGAATTTAAGACTGTGTAGTATAATAATGTGGCAGAATCTCAAGAATCTTGCCTTTTATGGAAAAAAAATTGAAATTTTTTGAGATAAATGATTCAACAAGTTGAATTCTAATTTAAACCTATTACATTCTATGAAATACCTGACACAGCTTATATATGTTAGTATATTTTCCTACATACCATCTTTTTGACAGATATATAATTGTTCAAACAACCATATTTAAAAGGCAAGCTAATTTAAGTTGTCTTCTTACTTCACAGGACACCATTAGTATGCCGTTATGTGTGTGTGCATGCACACATGAATTAAAACAAAAGAATTAAATAGCAGATTGCTTGCATAAAAATCAATTTGTTTTTATTAACTGTATTTGTTACAAATATCTGGTGGTGGTGGTGTGAAGCCTGCTAAATGTTATATTAGTAAATTGGAGTGTAGTCTCACAGATTATATTTTTATGTTTTAGTAGTTTTTATTGCTGTAGTGTGTTTTAATAGTTTTTGTTGTATGATCATGGTCTTTCTTTTATATTGCATTTTCTGTTTTAACTTTGTTAGCTGTAACCATCACATATGGCTAGATAAATTAAAAAACAGACTAACAAATGTACATTGCTGAAGCAAATTGATTTTCAATCATTTAAATGTGGATTAAAAATGCAAATAAAGCAGTAACTCAAAAAACAATAATAGCACATAAAGTATTAATTATGGCTCCAGTTAGGTAGCAGCAACAATTAAGGCCTTACTTCCATTTAATGAGCTTTTCAAGGTTGTTCCAAAGGAGGAGGCTGCCAATGAAAACCTCTAATAATCAGCTGCCCTCTCACCTCACATTTGTGAGGAACCTTTAACATCCCCACTTACAATGAGGGTGGAACAGAGATTATTTCTCCATGGAAGATCGATCCTTAATGTTCTTAGGAGACAAATCATGTGGGGCTTTTTTGATTTGCATCAAAAGCTTTACTATAAACCAATGCAACACCCACAACACTAGTGTTATATGGTTGTCGCAGCTTTCACCTGTTAGCTACAACTGGCTGCATTTTTTAATAAATAAGTGTATCGTAAGACTCAGTGCCTAATCTACTGAGATTGTATACTACAAATATAGTTAAGTGATATAGACAGAACAGAATATTTGTTGCTCAGGATTGAACTGTGAAGTCCTTGATGCTCTTTGACCTTGGTTGTTCTCTTGCATATATTTCATTACTAAACTAGATACTATGTTTCCCTGAGAATAAGACCTAATTTGAAAATAAGCCCTAGCATGATTTTTCAGGATGCTCATAATATAAGCCCTACCCTAAAAATAAACCCCAGTTAAGATTGTCAGCCAGATGGACGCATTTACTGTATTTCCACAAATTGAGACCTAACCGGAAAATAAGCCCTAATGTGTCTTGGAGCAAAAATTAATATAAGACCTGGTTTTATTCTCGGGGAACATTATCAACGCTACCCGGTAGTTGTGATTGCTTTCATTCTATGACTTGTCAGTGCTGGTGGGGTGGTCATGATGCCCCTTGATTGGGATCAAGGAGTCATCAAGACAAATCCTACCAACATTGACAGGGCAACATTGACAGGGCAAGCCACTGTATATATAGAAAGATTCATTCTCTAGCCCCACCATTTTAAAGAAATACTCATTCTCAAAAAGACATTTAACACAGTTGTGGTTTGCACATACACTATAGGATATACTTAAGGATACTTCATATAACTTCCACTTGATGTGTGCCTTCTGAGCAGCTGACCTCTGATGAATTGTGAATGTTAAAAACATGTGATTCTGAGCCAGAGAACAATTTTTGGGGGAAGTAATGAACAAGTTCTTAATATAGCCAAACTGAATTCATGGTATCACCAGATAACTGCAAGTGATGCTTTTACTCAGTAGAAGGGCTTTAAATTTTTTTTTTTATTAATGTATTTTTCCCGTCAATCGTGTCTAATTCTCAGAGATTGCCTTGACAAGTCTTTGCAGTTTACTTGGCAAAGTTTTTCAGAAGTGCATTGCCTGCTTCCTAGGTCTAAAACAGCTGCTTTGTGCCTAAGGCAGGACTTGAATTCATGGTATTCCAATTTCTAGCCCAATACCTTGACCACTACATCAGATTTGCTGTATATTTCATATACATTCACATACTTCATCACAATTAAAATTTCTGTTCCATTTATGCCCTGATGCAACTTCTATAGATTATTGAATATACAGATATTAAGTATAAATTAAGGTATATATTATGCCTAGAGAGCTGCAAAAGTTACTGAACAGTAAATAACAGTGCTAAATGTTTTTCTTTCACCCACTTTGCCCCCTTTCACACCTATATACAAGATTATAATATCCTTTATATTCTCTTTTATAGAATTAAAAAGCACTATCATGCATTTTCTTTCTTTTTTCTTTTTAGATCTTTCAGCTGCCCAAAGAAAGTTTGCTCGTTCACTGAAAGATTTCAGGTTTGAATGTATTGGTGATGCTGAAACAGATGATGAAAGATGCATAGGTATGTCAGTATAATAAAATTTTATACAGGTAGGCCGTGTTTAACAACCAGTCGTTTATCAGCCTTTTGAAATTTCAACAGATCCCCCCAAAGCTTCTTGTGACCTGGTTCCAGAGTTCCTATGGTTACACACAGACACACATATGCTATAATTATATGACTGCATTGTGGGGGCCTGTATTCTCTGGTCACATGACCATGGTTTACAATTTGTTTTTGCCAGTTTCTGACCTTCTTGGCTTATTTCTAGCAGAAAACATGCATAGGAATATATGGATTTGCTTAACAATTATGGTGTTTGCTTAACAACTGTGGGGCTTGCTTTCTGACGTTGGCATTTGCTTAACAACCACTGCAAAAGAAGACATAAAAGCAGGTCACTTGGGTACCTTCACTTATGAATGTCGTGACTTATAACAGAAAATCCTGGCTTCATTACGTTTGTAAGTGGAGGACTACCTATATGAAATGTCAAATTTTATTTTTTTCTATTTTATTTGTTGCATACTGTGTTTGATATTTATTTCTGTTACAGATGCATCCCTTCATGAATTCTCTAACTTTCTGAAAAATTTAGAAGAACAAAGAGAAATAATGGTGAGTTCTATTTGATAAAATATAGCAGTTTGTCAGTTCTGTTGTCTGAATATTTTTTATTAGTTTTCAAACTCCAAAAGTTTCTTATATATCCATTTGAGCCTCTTGAAGAAAATCTTTTAATTTAACCTAATTTTTCTAAAAGTTTCAATATATAAAAATACTTGGCCAAGCTTGTCTGCATTTAGAAACCAAGAAGGATTGGGCTTTTGGCTAGATAGGAGAACTCCAGGGTATATCAGGCTCTATGCATTCTTTGAACTCAAAAGGTCATACTTTAGGTCGTACTCAGTAAATATCATTGGTAGTTTTTATGTACTTTAACCTGAAGTTCTCCAATCGATATCATCTCCAGGTCTGAGATTACTGTTCCTATCATTCCATAGCCAGTCTTGTGTTGGTTTCTATAGACCCCTACCTAAGCAATGAAAACATTTGAAGAAATTTTGAAGCAGATAATCCTTGCAAATTGGTGTCCTCCAAATCTAATCTAACTTTTTCCTTTACAGAAAGTACAGATTAGAAATTCATATTGCATTTTCTCACTAGTGAAAATATTTTTAGCACTTCACTGCAACATTCAAAATAAGTTTTAGTAAGATGACTGGTGATTCAGTGGGAGTTTCTGTCAGTCTAAAGCTGCTGTTTCATTTCATGAATTCTTGATGTGTTGTTCCTGAGAAAAACGTCTCTCTTATGCAAACATACACACCCAAATGCTTGGAAAGTATTTTTATACACACTTGGAACAAAGGAAGAAATGTGAAATTTTGTTTTGAGTTGAACTCTTCCAATGCATATGTGTACTTTTGTAAGATCACGAATTGCTTGATAAAATATAAAGAGGAATCCTTCCTCCCCTGTTTTCATTTGATAATATTCCACGCAACTGGGAAAATGTAATTGCTGTCTTATACACATTTAGATAAAAGTAATCCATGTTTTCTTCTTACAGTACTTTCAGCATTTGGCATTTCTCAGAGAAACTAAGCAGGATCAGACTAAAGACTAACATGGATTTTTGGGAGAGGGGGGAAATTCTCACAAAAAGCAGTGGCAAATTACTTCTTTATGTTGTAACCTTTGCCTCCCACCAAATCTTGGCTATTTTTGTTTGGTCACTGAGATGAGCTAAACTTGTGAGACTCTTTTCTTTTTAGATTAGAATTATGACAAGTCTTCCTAAAAACATTCAGAAAGAAATCTACAGTATAACCAGTTGTAAAAAAATTGAGGCAAGGTTCATCTTCAAAGCAGAAACCCTGAATCTATTTCCAAGTGTTATAGAATCCTTCAGACAATAATAAATCTACCTCAACAATGTGAATGTTTACTTCATTCTTTAAATCTATCACATTGGTCTCTAGGTGTGAGTAAGGCTTTCTATATTTATTTAACCACAGAGATTAAAGTTTTTGCATAATCTTTACCATCATCATCATACCCCCAAATGTAACAATTGTCAATAAGTCAGGCAATAAAGTCTGGATAGTGGATATTGCAATACGTAGACATAGCAGAATAGAAGGCACGATACAAAATACAAAAGGTCTACCAATAGAAGAAGTGATTGTGTCAAAAGAAAGCAAAGATAGTGATAGGTACCTTGGCTGCACTCCCAAAACATCTGGAATGCCACTTGAATATTTTCAGTTTTGGTCGAATCATCATCACACAATTGCAAAAGGCAGCTTTACTTGGAACAGCATACATTTCTATGGCAATACTTTTAACACCATCTGCCTACCCAGTGGTGGGATTCAAAATTTTTTGCTACCAGTTCTGTGGGCATGGTGTGGCTTGGTG
>AZIM01002478.1:17069-34790 GCA_000516915.1 Ophiophagus hannah
CGCGACTCACGCATGCGCGCACGACGCAGAACAACAGAACCGGNNGTTATACCGGTCGGATCCCATCCCTGAGGTGAGGCCCAGTGGCAGTAGAGCCCAGACTAGCCCTGAAGAAGGAGCCATTCTAGGGTGGTTTCAACTTTCCAGTCAGCAGCCAGAGGAGCAACAAAAAAAATCGAAGGCCAAAGATGTTGCCTCTAGGAAGCCCTCCAGACCTGAGGAAAGGAGGCATAGGGCCTTGGAGAAGCTCATCTCCAGGAGCCAGAAGGAAAAGGAGAGAGAGAACCCAGTATCTTCCATCTTAGGAGATCTGGAAATTTTCCTCCAAAGTATCTCCCCTCAGTCTCCAACATCTCAAGGAGATGGTGCAAGGGAGATGGTGCAAGGGAGCAGGTTCTTTTGCCTACTCGAGAAGGGAGCAAATCTGCCCCTGGGCCCATAGCAACAGCAATGGCAGTTGTTGGTACTTGGCAACAAAGTATCCCTAGACAGAGGCCTGTTGCTGAGGCCTCATATAATCCTACTGCTGCAGGCCTTCGCACAGAGGAAGAAGACATTTCCCCTGCCATCAGACACCTTATCTCCAAAACAATCAGTCAGGAGTTTGCGGAAGGGTTTCAACGCCTGGGTAGAAACCCTTCCATCTACTCTGATTATCATGAAGATGGCAGATTATCAGAAGTCAGTTGTGACCTACAGGGCCTGCAGGAACACCATGCAAGGGGGCATTTGGATCATAGTGGGTCCTCAGTTTCAGAGAAAGGTGAGGTGCGAGATCAGGACCGCTCTGAGGATGTGGGCCATAAACCAGAGTTACCTGCATTCATAGGTCTTTTCCGCCAGACATTATTCAAATCCCTGTTATATAAGGCCAAGAATGCTGCCTGCATGGGGTCTGATTCCAACACAGAGACAGTTAAGGAGATTTTGGTTCCATGTGACACACTTTTTGAAGACGTTATCCATTCACCAAAGTTGTTCCTGGATGTCATATATAAACAGTGTGTCGGGCTCCAAATGCAGTCGCTGTCAGCAGTAGAGCTCTACACCTGGAATCCTCCAACATGTGATGTCAAACCCGATCAGTGGCAATTGATGGCTGAATGGGGGCTCCCAAACACTGCCTTGCAATGCTGCAGGATGGTGGTAGATAGGATGCAGAGTGTTATAGGCTAGAGGTGGGATATGGAAATAAAAGCCTAATTAGCCATATTAGGGAATGTTTGTTACATGGGGATTTAGGATATGGCAGTCCACAGGAGGTAGTTGCGTTTAGGAGGGTGGGGTAATGCTATAATTGTCCTGGAAGGCAAATGCTTCCAGCACTAACCTAGTTTGGATTTCAAACCGTTACCGCTGGATGGGATGTGAGTTACATGTATAAAATAAATGACTACCTACATCTCTATATGTTGGTTTGTGGATTTGTGGATTTGTATCTCAGGTCTACTAACATCCATTAGTGCTCATCCATTTATTGCATCGTTTGTTGGGGATTTGGGGGGACATGGTGGAAGGAACGGACCCAGAGGTGCCAACAGCTGTGGAGGAAGAGGAGGTGATTAGGGAGGCTCTGGAAGGGAAAGGAGAGGCTGAGTTGGACAAACCATCCATCGTACCCATGAATCCTGTTCTGCCACCCGCTGTGCGCCCCAAAACCAGGAAGTCAGTCAGGTTAAGTGAGCCACCTGAGCTGACTGAAGCAAGTATGGAAGACTAGCATTCTCAGTGGAATGTTCAGAGTGTAGCTGAGGACTGGAAGGTGCGGAGGTAGCCTATCCCTCCTTTTATAATACCAATCAAGCTTACTAGCCTGGGAACGAATCAAACTATGGAGATCGGTGCTTTGATAGATTCAGGGTGCACACAGTGCTTAACCACACACACAATAGTGAACAAATTAGGACTGTGACTAATACCATTAACCATTCCCTCCCCCACCATTGGTCTTACCTTCCATTTCCAGCTCACGTGGCTCTACTCAAGGTAAGGTTTGCGCTCGGCTGAAGGGTGGGGGCCAGTGGGTGGACAGGCCATGTGGGTGGTGCAGCTTTGTGTTTCCGTGAAGCCTGGATTAATTGCTCTGGGGGTGTGTGCTTTGGGAGGGGGACATTTCTCTGCGGACCACCAAAATTTTCTTGTGGACTACCAGTGGTCCTCGGCCCACTGGTTGGTGACCACTGCTCTAAGTGACTGCTCAACTTCCCTTCCCATCAGGGGCTGGCTGACCCACTTTGCAGATCGATGGGAGGGGATCACTACAGACTCCTGGGTGCTACAGACTATAAGATCTGGTCTTTCACTAACGCTCCTCTCCACACCCCCAAGGTTTTTGTGCCTTGTCTGGTCTCTCAGGACAAGGCCCAACAGGACTAATGGAATCCGCCATATGCCGTCTCATTGACAACTGTGCAATCGAGGTGGTTCCAAGGGGCCAGCGGGGGGAGGCGTTTTACTCCCATCTCTTTGTCATACCCAAGGCCTCAGGTGGCTGGAGAGCCATCCTGGATCTTAAACGTCTCAACACATTTGTAGCATATAGGAAGTCCAAGATGCAGTCACTGTGTTCCACCCTTCAGAGCGTTCGGGAGGGTGACTTCCTCACATCTATGGATTTGACAGAAGCTTACCTTCACATGCCCATTTGGGCCCCTCACTGTCAGTTCCTCCGGTTTTATTACAAGGGTCAGCATTATCAATATAGAACCCTTCCCTTTGGACTCTCATCAGCACTAAGGATCTTCACCAAGATTTGGCAGTCCTGGCAGCCTTCCTTCGGTCACTCCTGGTGAGAGTGCAATGTTACTTGGATGACATATTAGTCCAGTCGTCGTTGGAATCCCAGGTCAGGGAGGACCTGCAGCTCACCATTCAGGGTTCTGCAGGCCCATGGGTTTTCCATAAACATTAAAAAGAGCCAGTTTGTCCCATCCAACTGGCTATTGTATCTGGGGGCAGTAATAGACACCCTTTCTTGCAGAGGGGGCAGCTGGCTGTGCTTACCTGGCTGTTCTGCTGCTGGAGCTGGTCTTCCTTTTCCAGGACTGCCTGAGGAGCCTACAGTCTGTGGCAAAACAGATAAGGAGATGACAGTGACCTTGGCCCTCTTGTCAAGGCTCTTGGGGAAGATGGTTTCATGCCTTGACATAGTTCCCTGGGCTCGGCTCCATTCCAGGACCCTGCAGTGGTTCCTCCTGCCATATCAGAAGGCAAACAGGAGCCATTCCTTAGTCAGGGTCAGGGTCCCTCCCCAAGTGATTAGGTCTCTGAGTTGGTGGTTATCCCCTGCCATCAGCAGGGGGTGTTTGTTCCAAGAACCCTAATGCCTAACCGTAACAACTGATGCCAGCTTATTTGGTTGGGGGGGGGGGGGCACCCNTGGTGGGGGGGGGGGGCTCACCTTCTTTCGGAAATGGCTCAAGGTCAGTGGACTCATGAAGACAGAAGCCAAAACATCAACTGGCTAGGATGGTGTTCCTGGCACTCAAACAATTCGAGAACAGCATAGAAGGGGCTCATGTTCTTATATTCACGGACAATGTTGCAGCCAAAGCCCACATAAAAAGTTGATTGGGGAGACTCACTCCAGGTCTCTCATAAGAGAAGCCAAGAGGTTGGGCCTTTGGGCAGAACAGCATCTTCTGTCCATAAAGGCAAATCATATCTCGGGTGTGGACAATGTTCAGGCCAACTGGTTGGGCAGGACAGAGATGGACCACTCAGAGTGGTGGCACCATCCATCTCTATTTTAGGAGATGGTGGACTGGTTTGGTCTGCCGGTTGCAGACTTATTTGCCACTCCGGAAAATGCTCAACTGCCAAAGTTCAACTCCTGGTTTCCCGCTCCAGGGGCAGAGGGAATCAATGCCCTCAGGTGCCAGTGGCCTCGGGGTCTGTTGTATGCTTTCCCTCCACTACCACTCATCCCCAAGGTGTTAGGGAAGGTTTTGAAGGAAAGGGCTCAGGTGTTGCTGTTAGCTCCTCATTGGCCGAGGTCCTGGTTCGCAGGCAGGATCTCCCTCTCTCAGGGGGTTTGGGTCCATCTGGACCCTCAGTGGCTACAGTTGACCATATGGAGATTGAGCAGAGATCCCCGAGGAAAGTCCATCTCTCCTCCAGGGTCATCCAAACTATTCAGGCCTCCAGATGACCCTCCACGAAGCGCATCTATGATGCCACCTGGCGGGCTTTTTGTGACTGGTCCTTCGGGTCTGGGACTGACCCCGCATTGGCTACTATAGCCCTGGAGTTCCCCCAGGATGGACTAGACAAAGGTCTTGCAGTCAACCCCCTCTGTCGTCAGGTGGCAGCTCTTTCTTCGGTTCTGTCGTGTGGTAGGTTAGACTCCCTGGCACAGCAACCCATGGTGCACAGATTTCTCAAAGGAGCTGCTAATCTGCATCCATTTATAGTTCACAGATACCCCACCTGGGACCTGGCCAAAGTTTTGTTATCCCTGACTGAGGCACCTTTCGAACCTCTCAGGTCTGCCAGTTTGAGTTTTCTTTCTTTTAAAGTTTTCTTTCTAGTGGCCGTCACTTTGGCAAGGCGTATTTCGGAACTGTCCGCTCTGTCAGTGCAAAAGGACCTATTTATTTTCCACCCAAACAAGGTGGTCCTTAGACTGGATCCTGCATTTCTACCTAAGATAAACTCCTGGTTCCACAGGGCCCAGGAGGTTGTGTTGCCTGACTTTTGTCCTAATCCGAAACATAAATTGGAAAGGACATGGCATAGTCTCGACATGAGAAGAGTGCTCTGGATATATATTAAGTAGATTGCCTTGTTCCAGAAGTTGGTGTCACTCTTTGTCTCTTTTCAACTGGCGACTCTGGGGTACAAGATCTCTCCGGATATTGTGGGTAGATGGATTTGGTCCTGTATAACCAGAGCCTATGAATCTAAGACTCTTCCCCGGCCACATAATATCATGGCACACTCTACCAGGAGTGCTACCACAACTGTGGCCTGGGCCACGCAGGCCTCGCTTGAAGAGGTCTGCAGAGTGGTCACTTGGTTCTCTCCCTCTCCTTTTATAAAGCATTATAGATTGAATTCTTTTGCTTCAGATGTGTGTTACAACAAGTCCTTTTGGAGCATGGATCGCAGGACCGGATGGCTGCCCATCCATAGGACACGATGCTTTGATATGTCCCTTGCCTGGACTCTTACAGCAGCACTATGGAGAAGAGGCATTGGTCCTACCTGAACGTGTCTTCTCGGAGTGCTACTAGAGTCCAGTCCCATCCTGTGGACCATCCAGTCTTGCGAAGGGGGGAATTTGTTGATGTTTTTTCTTGCCTTGTCCTTAGTTGTTTTCTTATTTTCCAAGGTATGGAGTCTGTCTCATTGACTTCGCTGAAGCTGGGGTTGCCTAGCAACGGAGGCAGGTCTTAACAGCTTTGACAGACTCAGCCTGCAAGCTTGGAGAAGGAGTTAACCCTTGCTTGGACTCTCTAACAGTACTCTGAGAAGACGCATTCAGGTAGGATCAACGACTCATTCATTCATTCAATTATAACGAACAACATATATAAGACATAGAACCTGGAAAAATAAGGAATAAAATTGGGCTATAGGAAATATCATCCAATATAGGACTAGAACTTGGCAAGTTGGAAGGAGTAAGGTGATATAGTTGTGCCAAAAACAATACAGATGAGAAATTCTTTCCACTCATGTAGCTAACAAGGAAAACATACAGTCTTTGAGGTGCATAATCTGTAATTTAGGAGAAGAATATGATTCTTCATATAGACAATAAACTTTACACAGTTTGCAAATAAAAGGATTTCAGACATGTATCTAGGCAGCTTCAGAAAGACATCATTTAAACACAACAGGGATTCTGCACATTAAATGGAAATAGAAGAATAATATGCTTCATAAAAAAGGTGAAATCAGTCTTGTCCACCTGGAAGTCATTTAGTAGGCTCTCACACTGTGTGGATTTATATGATGTCACTATTTTTTTGTTTATGCTAAGAATCTGTAAAAGGGAAGCCAGCAGTGGTGAAAAATACAGAAATGAAAGTAGTAAAAATAAAAAAGTTTTAAAGTCCACCACTGGAACTAGCAACATATAGGAATCCAAAATGCAGTTCATTAGCTCTAATTAAACTATCTGTTCTCTCTCCTCTATTCTAAATTATTTTCCAAAGCCAAGATGCATCATGAGAAATTGATCAAATTCTGGCTTTTAGTTGATCCTAAATGCACTGGAGAATACTGAAAATTCCAGACAAAAATATCAATACAAAAATAGGAGTATTGGCTGAGACTGACAGTCTGATTTTCCAGCTTTTCCATCTTGTCAATTATATTCCAGTAAAAGCTCAGGACCAAAAGAACCCTTCAAATGACATTACAGATAGTCCTCAACTTATGATCACAATTGAGCCAAAATTATATTGCAAGTTTGGGCAGACATTATGTGTGATGCCCAAGTGATCACCTTGTTTAAAGATCACAATGCTTGTTCTCCCCATCATTAAGGGGAGCACAGGGTGCTTCAGGGGCTGAGAAGGCACTCGTGGCTTGTCCTGCACCAGGACTTCTCCATCTCCAGGCACCTCATGCTTTGCTTCTGACTCTACTTGGTCTCCCACCCATGATATCTTGGTCCACTTTCCTTTTCTGAGAATCACCCTGAGGAAGGAGAGGCAACCAATCTGCCCAGCAGCCTTCCAATACAGAGACTGTGCAATGCCACAGAGGCGTGAAGGCACCATTTTGGAAGCAACAGGGAGTGTGCCATTGCAATTCTGGGATACCTTGAAGTGGCCTCTATATATGTGTCAGATCAGCTGGTTGTTTTCTCCAGAAGCAATCTCTGAGATTTGCAGCTGCTTCTACAATGACTCTCGTTTCTGGGATGGCATGCGCAATCCCCATATATGGCCAAGCAGTAGATCAACTAGTTCTCCTTCTTATTGGTCATCTTTCAAAAAGTTAAGTAAAGTGAGGCATGATGGGGAGAAGGATGTGGGACCTAATGGGGTGGAAATCAGGCCCAAAGTGGGGTGGGATGCAGTGGTGGGATTCAAATTTTTTTAATACCAGTTTTGTACCAGTTTGGTGGGTGTGGCAGGGAAAGGATACTGTAAAATCTCCAGTCAGAGATGGTATTTTCTGATTCCTCGAACTACTCAACATTTCCGCTACCAATTCTCCAGAACTGGTCAGAACCTGCTGAATACCACCTGTGGTTGTTGTAAGAGTGGGTGGATTGCCAAGCATCAGAATTTTATTCGTGTCTCTGCATCCTTGCTGCAGGGGTTGTAACTTCAGGTATATAAGTCCTGTTGTTTAGTGCCATCATAATTTTGAAGTCATTGAATGAATGGCCATAAATTGAGGATAACATATTCTATATGGTTGCTTTCTACTCATTACCCTGGTGTCTTTTACTAATTCATTCAATAATCAAATCATTTATGCTCTTACATTCTTTCCATTGCTATGTATACTGGTAAATAAATGTTACTCTTAAACCACAAGTATTAACTTGTCTTGTTCCCACCTATATTTTTATGTTATCCAACCTAATTATTATTTTACATTAATCAAGAATGTATTTTCTGTTATTATCATGATTCACTATATATTTTGAAACAAAGCTAAAATCTGTGCTCCTTAATTTTGCCTGTGTATGGACTGTGTATGGACCGTGACTCTTATTATGATTAACGGGCTTGACAATATTTTTATTTATTTGACTTTTATCCTGTCTTTATTGTTTTAAAATAACTCAAGATAGTGAAAACACATAATACTCTTTCCTCCTCCTGTTTTCCTCTCAATAACAACTCTGTGAGGTGGGTTGGGCTGAGAAAGAATGACTAAAGTCATTCTGCACTTCATGCCTAAGGTGGGATAAAACTTATTTGCTTTTAAAATTCCTTTTCCTCATTTATGGTCCAGCAAAGTTGTTTGGTCTACAACTAGTTTGTAGCTATGTAACTATGTAAAGTTTAGGAGACAAAACTGAGAGAAAAAAGTAATAAATTCCTAATGCAGGCATAGGAATTCCAATGTAAATTTGCCTATTTTCTAACAAAACAATGCAGCATCTATTTCTAGTAACTTGAAAACAAAATGTGTGTGAAATAGAAGAAATTTCAGGCCAGTTCATCTGCATATCTTTTCTGAATGAAATGATGGAAGATATTATTAAATAAATAATAAAATAAACAAGGATATACAGGAGTTCTAATTGCAAAGCTATCTCTTCTCTCAAAAGCCTATTCTAAAACTAATATATAGACAATCATGATGCAATAGCTTGGACTTTTAGAAGGCTTTTGACAAATCCTTCACCATCAGCCATACTATAAAAGAACAGATATTCTTGCAGATTTTAAATGAAGTAGACAGCAGGGAACAATACTGATTTTCTCACTGGGTACAGGATTAGGGTTGAGAACAGTGCTATTAATACTTATTAACTGGAACTAAAAGCTGTGGTGGATCAGTCTGGAAGTAAGGTTTGCTTTTGATACTCATTCAGAATATAAAATCAAGAATCTGAAAAGTTCGGAAAGATTTGCATTGAAAGATGTGAATGGCATTTTAACTGAAAAGGTATATAAACAATCTATGGTGAAATCATATTGTCTATAATTTAGTCATCCCACCTTACAAGGTATATTTTACTGTAGATGTGGAAATGGTGGAGAAAAGGGCAGTCAAAAGTATTAGAAGGCTAATAAGGTTCCCCTACAAAAATGACAATAATTTTTAAAATAACATTCTAATTACAGGACAAAGCAAAACAAATTAGAATAACATTCTAATTACAGGATAAAGGAAATATATTTTAGTACTTCTGTTTTTGGAGGAACCACAGAAACTACATGTAAATATAAAACATTGATGTTTATGTATTTATAAAAGAATCCAATATAGGATTGTGATGACCCGGAGCGTGGCACAAAGGCAACACAGTCAAATAAGCAAGAAGAGTCTCTTTATTATCTCCAACTTTGCCCCCATTGTCCAGGTTACCTTAGGCTGGAGAAAATTCAGTCCAAAACAAAATACATACAGACTGTAACTAAAAATCTAAACAAACCAAGCTGCAGTAATTAACTTGACAAGGCAGGAGAAGGAATTTCAAACTTGAAAGCATGGCAAAACTCACATAGTTGGGAAGATGCCAGGAACACAGATAAGCCACGATGAGACCAGATAAACTCACGATTTGCTCCCAACAGTGCTGTGTGCAGCTTCCCTTTTTAAACATCGTGTTCCCAGCTGCAGCTAAAGAACGGAATCAGAGCCCTTTCCTCCCCCATAAGCCATGCAACTCACGTTGCTCCCTTCTCTGTTCCTCCCTGTGTGCCCTAGGATAAAGAGGGGGTGGGCTGGGTCTTCCTCTGAATTCCCTCTCCCTTGCTCCACCTCTCCCCTACTCTGCACAGCAGGACTTTGCCCTTCCACAGCCAATGGAGCCNTCCCACTCCCTGTCAGCTGTTCGGCCTTCCCCTCTGAATCAGATTCTGACAGGGGCATGACAAGGATAGAAAGGTGGGATAGTAATATTTCTACTTTGACAGGCTGAGATATTTAGCCAAACAATGAAATAAAGAAAAAAAATCAACATTAATAGGCAGAATGTGCATGTGCCTTCAAATCACTATCGATTCCTACCAACTGCCTGGACAAGTCTCTGCAATTTTCAGAAGCAACTTGCTATTGCTAACCCTAACCCTTCTCTTCCTAGCAATGAGTGACTGGTCCAAGATCCCTCAAATAGTTTTGTGCCTAAAATAGAATTCAGTCTCTGATGTCTTAACCACTATACCAACTGGCTCTCATTAATAGAGGTAAATTATCAAAAAGCTGATAGGTAAAGCTGGTAAGGAAATGGGAACAGAGAAACAGGACTGACTTAGATCTCAAGATGGAACCTATAAAGTCGTGAAGCATGGAAGAAGTTGGGTACAGAATATTGAAAAAGACATTGAGAAGCTGATTGTATTAATGTAAAAATGTATAATGTCTTTTGGGAAAAATAAATTATAGAAAGAGTACAATAAAAATAAAATTATAGTGTGGATTGATGACACAAGACGGAGAGATCTAAAGAATATGGTGACTGATATAGAGTTGGAATAGGAGCTCTGTCCTGTTGAAATCAAGCTAAGGCTACAGAACTGAATCCATATTACATCTTAGAGAATTATTAATTTTATTCATTTGTCCATTGATATCTCACAAGTCTTCCAAGTAATATATACCAATACAAACAGTTACAAACTATTTTCACCTATTTTATTTTTACAAGTCTGTGAAGTAGATAATTGAACAACAGCATCTGTGTTCACATATTTTACATAATCTATAATATACCATGGTTTACAAAGGCATGATATCTCCATTCATATGTAGTGTTATACAAATGAAAACAAAAGTATGTATGACTTAGTGCAATGATTGAACCCAGGCAATTTCAGTCTCAAGGCCACCCAAATGCTCATAAATGAATGAGCATTTCCTACTCTTGTATTGCACACTGCTACCAGGCCTGAGGAGAGGAGGATTCAGCTGGTACATTGTTCCGGGGCCCATGGACCTGAAAGGGAGCCCATGAAGGGGAAATTAAAAAAAAATTTTTTACAAAACCAAATTTTTAAAAAGTAAAACAGCAGGACAGTGTGTCAACCTGGATGCACCTCGGCAGGGGTGGGGGAGAGTGGGGGTGGCTCACAGCAAAACACACCAAATCAACTCATTGGATGGCAAACAGCAAGTAAGGAAGGTGTGTCCTTCCCGTGCAGCAGTGGTCATCCCCCCATCCACCTCCACCTCTCTTTCTCCCCAGTTCTTCAAGATTGAGCTTCCATTTCTCACCCTGTCGAAATCCTTCACGACAAAAGGAAGGAGGCATCACTGTTAGCTTAGTCAGAGGATCTGTGCATGCCAGCCATGCCAAAGGTGGCTTTAAAACGCAGGAGAATAAACTGGAGGAGGAGGGGCGCGGGCGAGGGAAGCATCAGTTTTCTTTCATTAGTATAGACTAGAGTGAATCATTATTCTCCCAGTAGGAAAAAAAATCTACTTGTGGACTGCATGGACTCCAACGCCATTCTCTGGACTTTGTCTTCACCTCCCCCCTGCTTCCCGATCTGCTTCACTACCCTGGCAGCNNNGCTTCACTCCCCTGGCAGCCCCCCCTTTTTAACGAGCCTCTCACAAGGTGGTGGGGAGGGGAGGGGAGCCCACATGGTCATGTTAATTTAATGTGTAGGTGAAGGGGCCCATATTAGTCTTGTTCCAGCACTTAATAATCCTCTCAGCGGCCCTGACTGCTGCTATATAGCATTGGCTCTAAATACCTAGATAGCTGTAACTGTATTCGTTTTTTCTTCTATTCAACTCTGTCTGATTCATAGAGACTGCCTGAACAAGTTTCTGCAGTTTTCTTGGCAAGATTTTCAAAAGTGGTTTGCCACTGCCTCCTTCTTAAGGCCAAGAGAAAGTGACTGGCTCAATGTATTAACCAATACACCAAACTAATTTTCAACTGTATTTATACAAATCTACAAAGACACACATAAAATGGCCTATAAAATCTATACTGTTCTTCGGTGTTAGTCTGCATCAGATACACCTATATAAAAAGTCATAAATGAATTGAAGTGTGTCTGAATTTTTATAAAAAAAAACTTCTTGTAATCCTGTATTATGGCTATTCAGCCATTTTCACATATTACCACAAATTCTTGATTAGCTCCAGCATATTAAAAAGGCAACAAAGTGTACTGAACACAAAGCAGAAGCATTACAAGATGCAAGTTCAATTTCTTCATATAGTTACATACAATAAAAGCCTGAACTTGAGCTTCATTTTGGCCTATAATTTAATTTGTCATTTGAAGGTCTCTATAAATGTTCTTTTGGCTTTGGGAAATAAAGAAAAGGAAAAAGAAATAAGCACTCTCCAAAATATAGTGAATGGAAAATCTACAACCCAGCCAAATTCCTGGTTTGCTCAATACTTATGCTTGCTGTTAATCCTTCCAATTCGTTAAACTCCATTCTTGTTTCCTGCTCTCCTTCTCTTGTTTTTTGGCACAGATTTTACCTGCCCTACGCAACTTGAATGGCATGTTTAATCTTTTCAGTCAGGTTGCCATGGAACTATGAAAAACTTTGCAGTTCTTCAGAATTAAACATATATTCTTGGACGTGTCATTGTAATAAAAATATTGTTCTCATCTCTAAAAGCCTGTCACATACTGCAATGAGTGTTAAGATTTTTTTTCAAAAGAAGAGTAGATAGATTAACATTTATTATTTAAATTTATTAATTATTATACAATAGGCTCCCCAGATGAGTCTTTGGTTCTTTCATCCTCAATAAATTAGTTAAAATTCATAAGGGGGAGGGGGATTAACAAAAGGATTAGCTATATCATGGATTTTTATCTTAGCTTTTCTTGGAAATGCTGATTTTTATTCTAAAAGCAGAAAATTAGCAATTACCTGTTAGTTTAATATAATCGATAATATTAAACAATAGTATCATTTATTATGCCATTTTCATGGTTGTAGTAGACCCATAGAATAGCGAGATATAATTTCACCATCTGGGTTTAAAAGATAAGGTATGCTCTTGTCCCTTGTTGTCTTGCTTCTTTTGCTATCATTTAGTGCAAATTCTAGGATATTTAAGAATGATTAACACAAATATGGTGGCACTTTATCTCTACCCTGTTTAAATGTTTGTTTTAAAAGAAAAACATGCATTCTTTAATAAAAGAACAAGTCTTAAATGATAAGAGTGATATAAAATAGACATAATACAAACTATTCTGCACTAGAATTCTGCTGTTCTGCTATCTAATAGATTCCCTTCCTAAACTATTTAATCTGGTTCTATAACTGGCATTGGAAGTCTTTAGACTTACGATGTTGGGTGACTTTAATTTAGATGATTTCAGGACTGGTTTGAACAAAGCTTGGAAGTTTATGACCTTGATGAGGATAATGGGCATGTCTCAAGCAATTTCAGTACATACATAATACATAAAGGAGGTCAAACTTTTGAGCTAGTTCTTTTTTGTCAGAAAAAATGGGTGTTGATCTGAACAGGAAAGGCATTCTCATCTGCCCTTAGTTATGATCACTTTCTGGTCCCAGTAAGACAGATGGCCACCCACATCTTCCATGGGAAAAAAGAACTAATTAGAATGGTCTGCCTCATGCACTTTATGGATCTGATAGTTTATTGCAGATACTTGTGGAAACTTGTTTTTCAGTGATCCTGCAAGTATTCTGTTGAGTCTTGGTTGCTGTAGTAACAGGATGTGGTCCGTGTGCTTGACAAGATAGCCTGAACAGCCTTTCTCTGTCAAATATACCCAATTAGTTCCTTGGAAAGGCTTCAAGGAAAGGAATCAGCAAGAGAAACATCTGGAGTGCTGATGAGGATGAATAATGAAGCTGACCAAAATCAGTAGGAGTTCAGGTTCAAGTCGGTAAAGCAATAAAGAAAAAGAAGCATTGTTATTTATCCTCTTTTACTTTGTTGGTGGGCTGTCATTCTGTATGCTATTTAGTATAGACAATTCTTTTTTAGAACAGATATTTCACTGGCTGTTGTGACTAATTAGCATAGTCCTAGTTTTCATAAGCAAAGTCCAATGAGGTAACCAGATCCCAGATTTCATGTTATCTGGAATCTTGGCCTCTGGTCTATGAACTGAACCAGGTATTCCAATGTTTATTCTCCATCATCTGTATGTTTGATATTTGAAATACTAGTTCTTTGGAGATCCAGAGAAGCATGACAAATGGATCAGGAGGTGGTCAATCCCTTGCCTTGAGATACAGTAGCAGTGTAGGCAGTTTTGACAAGGCTGATTGTGTCTTCATTAAGAGGGATCTGGATCTGTTTATATTTAACACGTATCAGCCAGACTAACCTATTGTTTCTAGATTACTATGGTCAATGTACAATTGAAGAGTATCGGTCCGCGCTCTTTGCAGGAGCGCGGACCTGAGTGAAAACTTCAGCTCAGAACGCAATAGTATCCAAAAGGAAGTAGAATATATGGACTCTTTTCAGTCTGGATATAGTGAGGTCACAGCATTTATAGCTCCTGTGGATTATTCAAAGGGGGCTAGTTCTTCTATTCTGATTCCTTAGATCTCTGAACAGTCAACTGCAAGGATTGGGGATTGGAAGTATGGTTTACAATAATTCTGTTCTTTTCTTAGTGGGCAATTCCAGTTGACTCAGGTGACAGTAGTGGGAAGATATCAATCAGCTTGCTTGTAGGTATTCAAGGGTTCAATCTTTTCTTCCCTATTATTTTTTAAGTATAGATGGAATGTTGTTGTTTTGGTGTATGGTAGCAATATATTTATGACAGCCATCTATACAATGTTACCTGAGCTGTAAAGGAGAGCCAGTTTCTGGAGTCTGTGCGCCTTTGGAGAGGTGAAATTGTCTGAAGTTAAACCCTAGCGAGACAAAGCTGTTGCTCCCTGAATTAGGTGTATTATGTCTTAGAGGACTCAGAGCTATCTCTCTGAGAGGGGAACTTTTGCCAAGCACCAGGTGCTGTCCTGTTTACAGTAAAACAATCCTTACATTCCATCATCATCACTTGTCAATGAACCAAGGTAGACTTCTAAGTGCATCCATTTTTGTGGGTCTGCATATACTTTAAAACAGTTTCTCCTCAAAAAAATTTATTCCCCCCATTCTTTTGGCTTTCTGCAACTTTTGGCTTTCTGCAAGTTTTCTTTTTCAGAAAGATTTTTGAAATAAGCTGGTAGGAACAACTGATTATTGGGTGATTTTTAATTTTTAATTTATTGTTTGTTTCTTATATACTTTTATCAGATGCTTTGTTAGATATGTTAGATTATTTCATCTAATATATGTAAATTTCTTTTGATTGTGGTGGAATACAAATCTAATATTATCAATTTGTTGTATTGTACCACTATATTTCCAAGAACTATCTTTATGAAAATGATGATAATAGGAGTTTCTCTATTAAAGGTCTGAAGAAATTTACATTTTAAAAATTAAATCATATGCATGCTACATATTTTATTTACTCCTATGTAGTTTATAATATATATGGTAACAGTTTAAACACAGCAGGTGACAAATCAGATCATCCACCCTGCAATGAGCTTTTCACTTACAAATCCTTTGTTTATGAAAGCTGAATATGTGAATTACAACTGATGTCACAAACAGATGTAGAAAATCTGGTTACATTTCCACTCTTGTGTTTGTGCAATCTGTTCTTTTCTAGGACAGATCTATTTATAATGTTTAGGGGGGGAAACAAAAAGAATTCTGGTCTGTCCCTGCATTTATACATTCATTCATTTATATATAAATCAAATGTATAGTCAAAACAATTTTGGGCAGAATTAAATCCAATGCAACTAAAAATAAGCCTACAGAAAAGTCAGCATCAGGCAAATAATCCAGGAACTGAAATATCTAATATACTGTATACTACTGATAATATTCCCACACTGGCACATATTTCTTAACCCAAGTTTTGTGAAAGTTTGGATTAATTCTGCTATCACTGCATACTGCTGCAAATTTATATCTCCATCTATCCTAACTCAATTAAAGTGTATACAGGGCAGACAAGTGAACAAAGGGCTTTCTTTTATGAAAATGGAGAAACTGGAAAATGATGTAATGGAAAATGGAAACAAAGAAAGATTAACTGGTCTTTCTCCAATAACCAGAGTGATTTCCAGGGTGTCATTTGGTACAATTCCTGTGCTAATTATTCTGATAAAATAGAAAGATCAATACATTTTGTAATATAAAAGCTTCCTTTCCAATTTTCATTTGATAGAACAAAGAATATCCCACTCCTAAGAGGTGCTTGTACTTGCATAATAAATGCTTAGCTATTTGATAAAACAGCTATGCACAATTTTTCATCCTTCCTATTTTAATTATATGATTTTTTTTCATTTTCAAAAATAGGCTTTTCATACATGTTCACATTCAAAGGGCCATTCAATAGTGCATCTGTTTTTTATAGTGAATCTCAAAGCACACACACTCATTTAAGATTTTCAAAAAGAATCAGCATGCATACTACTTTTAAAAAATAGAGTGGGAGAAATGGAAATGAACATAACAAGAATTTCACTTTTTTTTCCTTTGGTATAACTTTTGATTTTTATTCAGGTGAAGTTTATGCCATTTGTTTTTAAAATCACTTTTTTCTATCCTGCTGTTTAAGCAAAAATTATATTCCTGTAAAAGTTTAAAACTGCAGAGCAGGAGGATGAATAATAATTTAAGTACCATTACAAACTTTTCAGAACAGTTTATGAAAAAGATTAATTCCCAAACCTCAAAGTAGTACAATGATATTCCAGATGAAATCAAGGTTAGACTGTATTGGAAAGAGAATGCTTTATAGAGAAAAAAACAGCCACAGGCATCTGCCTGAGAAGAAGAGAGGCAAATGACAAAAGATGTATTATGACACCATAACATAAATTATGTGACTTATATAATTCTGCCTAGTATCAGGATCTATGCACTAAAGACTGGTGTTATGATACTGCAATACACTTTTCAACATTTTCTGCTCATTGCAGTTTGTACTGAACAATGTCACAGTCAGAATTTTCTTTACATTCTCAGAAGTTTTCCAATTTGCCCTTTGTGTTAGAAATTATTACTGAAATGAACAAAACACAGTAATAATCTATACAAAAAGTATACATATAGTTAAGTGAAAACAGTAAAGAACAGCTCTGTCAAATGCTATTTTCTCTTTAGTAATGTATTTCTGCCCTCATTGCCTAAATGAATATCAACACAACATTGATATTCATGATTTCAATAAATTAGATATTCTAATTTATAATCTAATAGAATGATCTTTTAGGGACCTTGGAGTCTTCTAGTCCAGCCCCGTGCTCAAGCAGGAGAACCTGTACCATTTTAGATAAGTGATTGTCTAGACCCGTGTTGGAGAACCTACGCCACACATGCCAGAAGTGGCACGCAGAGCCATTTCCCCCGGCACGTGAGAGGTCGCTTGGAAAAGCTCCACTGCACATGCGTGTGCACTGCCACCCGACAGCTGATTGTTGGGTATCTGCCACACATGCGTGGGGGTGGAGGGGGTGCACGGGAGATGCATGCACATGCGCAGGGATGCACTGCACATGAGGGGATCGTGTATGCATGCGCAAAGAAACACAGTGTGCAAGGGGGGAATTGTGTGCGCATGCGCAGATGTGTGGTGTGCAAGGAGGGAGTCGCACGTGCATGCACAAAGATGCAGGTGCATGAGGGGGAACGTGCATGCATGCACAGATGCATGGCTTGTGAGGGAATTGGGCATACATGCGCAGACATGCAGCACGCGAGGGGGACATCGCACATGCATGCGCAGGGGGTGTGGGGGCCCCCAGCATGCATTGCCTTCTGGGTGCTGGCACACGAGTGCGCACAAGCAAGCGTGTGCAATTATTGGCACGGGAGCCAAAAAAGGTTACCCACCACTGGTCTAGACTCTTGTTAAAAACATCCAGTGATGAAGCGCCTACAATTTCTGCAGAAAAGCTGTTTAACTGGTTAATTGTCCTCACTGTTAGGAAGTATCTCCTTAATTCCAGGTTGCTTCTNTCTTTGATTAGTTTCCAACCATTGTTTCTTGTCCTGCCCTCTGGTTGGAAAATAATTTGACCCCCTCTTCTTTG
>AZIM01002478.1:77522-96857 GCA_000516915.1 Ophiophagus hannah
AATATTTACATACAAGCCATGCCCAACTAGTCACATGACCACCAAGCCACACCGAGTCAGCAAGCCACACCTGCCCAGTCACATGACCACCAAACCACGCCCACAAATTAGGCCATACCCATGCCCACAGAACTGGTTATGAAATTTGAATCCCACCCCTGTTCTTATGGGACCACTCTGCACCTTCCATTCTGACTGCATATCACAGAGCAGGCTTATCTGTTATGCTTTTCTAAAATATGTCCCATAAACAAGCCTCTTTGGAGACTGTAACAGTTTGTGTGAAAGTCTTCATATTACATGTAGTAAACTAGTCCTGTTTTTCTCATGGAGTCTTATTCTTGTCGTTGGTCACATAATCAGCCAGATGCTTAGACTGGATTTGGCACTTTTGTCCACCTATCAAGTCCACCTATATTTATCAGTGCCAATGGTATCAGTGCTAAGTGGTGCTCCAGATATTTTAAGATTCCACCTCAAAGGTTCCTATTACTATTGGTACTACCTTTCCTTTCCTTTGCAACAGTCTGCTTCTATTTGCAGTCTTCGTATTTTGTGATTTTTCTCTAGTGCTTTCTTTTCTATTCTGCTGTCTCCAGGTACTATCCAGATTTTTTTAATTGTTAAGTTTCACTTGGCCTGGAGCTGTTTGTTTGGATTCTAAAGTCCCAGAGCACTTTAGCTTTTTCAGTTTCTATTACTTTCTCCATTTTATTATCCCACCATGTCTTGTTTTTAAGCAAATATATATCTTGCAGATACAACACACCATTGTTGCTACTTTATCAGGCTGTTATTTGCAATCAGTCTGTGTGACCTTCTTGCAGCAGCCAACTAATGGTCCACTGTTTCTTCAGCTTCTTTGCAGAGGCAGCACTTGCTTTCTATTCTCAATTCTGGTTTTATATGCATTTGTTCTTAAGGCTTAATCTTGTGCAGCCAGAATTAGCCCTTCTGTCTCTTTTTTCAACTTTCCTGCTTTTAGCCATTTTACCAGGTCTTGATATTATCTGCTTTCCCTGCTATTTTTTTTAATGTACTGGCCATTTAATATTTTTCCTTGTCGTGTTTCTTTTCTGAAGTTAAATTATATTAGGTATGTCTATATCCAAATGAAAGATACCTATGTACATGCAAGCAATTACAGCAACTTTCTTGAGATCAATCAGATCTCTGCTTAATCAATAAATCCCTGGTCCAAGCCTTTCATAACATTATTGAAAAAGTATAAAAGACTGATCAAATAAATGCAGAGGTCACTGGCCTGAATTTAAGTATTATTTGCCATTTTCAAAGTACATGGCAAAAAAAAAGTGCTCATGTCTGTTCCCTCAAATGAAAGATATAATAGGAGGAAGTGAGCCTGCTCAAGGCTTATTACTCTGACATATAATTATAACTTCTAGTCACTTTATACGTCTGAATTGAACTTTATGTACTCTAATAATGAGAAATATCAGCCATCAACATGTCTGATCCATTTCTAATAATATAATATTGGTATGAAATTAGAAAGGGAAAGGTATCTTTTTTTAAAAAAAAATCTGCTATTAACATTATATAGCAAACCATGGAATGTGGTTTACTAAGTAAAGAGATATTTATTTTAGTTCCTGACTTTGCTCAAATTGCCTATCACTGTTTTAATTACTACTTACATTTACAGTTACAGCCTTACTAGTTTGCTAAGGCAATTGAAGAAACATTTAAGCAATTGAATACTGAAAGCGCTACAATCCTCAAAGTCATATAGAAAGCCAAGTTTCCAAATGAGCAGTGAAGCTGCCTCACAGGAATTTGCAATATAAGATTTCCCCCTGGACAACAAAAAGGTTGAAAAAAATCATTCTCATATCACAGAGACTTCAGGAGGAAGATATTTTGTTTTGCTTATTTCTAATGTTCTAAACATTCTAACAAATTGATAAATATTATAATTCTTCTTCATCATATTCTGATTCTCATAAAGAAGACATTTGATACAAGACTAAAATTACAGATAAATATGGTAACTAACATTTTAAGAATAGTTATGGTGTCAGGGTAATGACGATTTAATAGCTGAACAGCTGCTGTAATGTTGTAATACTGTAATGATATAATGATGATGCAATGGTAGCAATGAGTCAGCAGGGTTATTTAACCACTACCGCTTTAAGAGTCTGTAATATAAGAGAGGCCCTGTGAGGGCATCTCTCTCTTTCCATGTGTGCTTCCATACTGTAAATTACTGGTTGCTGTTTGTTCAAGGCCTGTCTCAAAGTACTTGAATGTATATATGTTTTTGTAGGGATAAAACCACTATATATAAATACAAACCTGTTTACTGTATTTGCTCCTGAGTTGTTTCACTGTAACAGAGAAGCCCTGAGCGCACTCTGACATATGGCATTAAAGCTTATTTTTCAGATGCTAAGTAGAACAAAGCCTGTTCTACTTAGCATGCTGTAACTCCAGTTTGAAACACCATGTTAACACAATGCAAACACAATACAAATAAACTAAATAAGCTACTAATTCTGATTATTTTGCTATACAGTTGGATTAGTTTGTATTTTCCAATGCAATACAAGTTTGTATTTTCCAATTTTAAAAAATGGTGTTTACATTTGCTTTCTGCAAGGTTCTACAGAAATGTTACAGTAGGCAGTTGGTTTATTCTGAAAAAGATAAACAGGATTAGATTTTTTAAAATACGTGGATAGGAGACCATCAGAAAATGATGTAGCTATTGATTAGATTGGGAAATAGGAAAAAACATCCTGGAAAAAGGAAATTATTAAACCATTCCCTATTGTTACCCAGAACACGACATAGAAACATCCAACTAGTTGCAAGATAAGCTTGTTTGAGAGAAAGTATCTTACATAATGGCAAAAAAAATTCAAGTCTATAAACAAAGACTTACTATGAAGAAGTAAGCTAAATTTAAATACTCAGCTAAAATATGTGATAAGTTTCTCAGATAATAATAATGTTCAAGAGTGCCAAAACCACTATTTTGTAGTGCTTCCAGATGTCCACAGATATTCTCATATTCACAAATGTTTACCTTTAACTCAGATTTATAAACCACTTTGGTTTTTGTAAAGCAGAAGCTCAAAACACTATATAAAATAAGGTATAAGCATTTTATAAGAGGAGTAACCGAAGTAAGTAAATTATTGTGTGCAAATCTAGATAAAATTTGTCATCAATTAATTGATAGAAATTTTATCACATTTAAAAGCATATTTTAATTTTATTGTATTATGAACTTAAGAGTAATAAAAAAGTGCATGGTAAGATGAACAAAGTTATGCCATATCACAAGAATTTAAAACTCTGTATGCAAATTGACAATTAGATTGATAAAAATATGAATATGTGCTTATTTGAGAACACAATTTTTCTTTTCATTTTCTTGCAAAGAAAAAGACATAGATCAGATCTGAATAGACTTCTTCCATGTTTCAACTTGCAACATTGATTTCTTAAAAATAATAATACTAATTTTCATATATAATGTGATATAATATAGATTTTTATTGTAAACAAAAGCTGGTACCTTATGACATGATTGTATGAACTATATATAGGTTATGATTACTGGATTCATTTGGAAAGTTAAGAGTATTCAGCTGAAAGCTGAAAAAATTAAAACTCAGGCAGTGTGTTCTATTGAACTGCCCTGCTATTAGATGCCCTTATTACAAAGTCATTGCAGGAGAAGGATTGAATGAACACCTATTGGATTTGACAAAGAGAGAACTGTGGACCATAAACACAAAACTTTTGGTGTCTCTCTCAATAATAGCCCTTGCTGAATTTTATATAAATACTAAGATGGCAGGTTCAGTTGTCTGTAATGATGGTGATGAATAGGGGAAGAAATTGTTTTGGATAAGGAAACATGTGAATCAGGTATTGCAAATCAGTCATGTGAGCTGTCTAAGATATCTAAAAAGAGAAGTCACTTTCTGATTAGTGACTCAATTATAAGAAGTGTCAATTTAGGAAACAATATGGAGGTCTTGAAAAAGGTGAGGTGTCTGCCTTATGTTACTGCCAGCAGAGAAAGAGGTGTGTTGTTAAGATAGTCAAGAGTGCTAGTAAGGTACAGTGATGATGATGGGTTATAGTCTCATCTTTTAAGGAGTTTCACCTGTATATAAGGAATAAAAAGGAAAAGGTCAGCATATAGTGGAATTCAATGTGTAGCTAAAGGAGTGGTGTAAAGCAGAAGGTTTGGTTATGTTATTTGTGATGTTTGCAGTTGGTCTGATGAAAACTGTGCTAAGAGATGGTTTACAGCCATCACAGAAAGGGACTGAGTTACTTAGTACTAAATCCAGGAGTTTTTTGGAGAAACATTAAAACTGAATAATGGGGACAGAGTTAATTGATAGAGAACATTTATGTCACCAGCAATCTAAAATCAATAGGGTTTCAGTGTCTATCTAACATAGAGGTTTGTGCAGTTAAGAATATTAAGATTGCCATTAAGAAAAACCAAGCTTTTCATTGTGTGTGCCATATCACATGCACTAATCAAACAGGTGATAAGGATGAAAGGGAGCTCAGACACAAAACAGGTTATGTAGAAAACAAACACAAGTCAGTCAAAAAGGACTCAAATGATGATACACCAATGCATAAAGTATGAGGATTTTTTTTCTTTTTACAACCCTTTAATCCTTTTATTCGGGTTAGAATTGAGGTAATTGAATGGCCCATCTCTACAGAAATACAGCAAAACAATGATGAAAACCATCTTAATTGCATTTGGGTCAATATAAAAGGAAAAATCATGACATTGCTATATGTGTATATTACACATCCAACCAAACAAAGGAAATAGATGAATCTTTTGCTATATGTGCAAAGTACACCACCATAATAATAGGGGACTTTAACCTCACATCAACTGGGAGACAAATTCGGCACCTAGTGGAAGAGATACCTGACAAACCTAACAGACAATTCTCCCAAAAGGTGGAAAAGAAAACTAGACAGTCAGCCACACTGGACTTAATTTTCATTAACAGATATGAAATGATAGAAGGCATTGAAGTTACAGGAACCTTAGGGTGAATGATCATACAGTATTGGAATTCAATGTTATGCAAGCACAAGCAATAGAACAAAGTCAAATTAGAGTCTTAGTCTTAAGAGAGCTGATTTCAATAAACTTAGAGAGAGCTTGGAAAAGATTCCATAGATGAAAATTCTCAAGGGGAAAACAACCCAAGAAGCTTGGGAAATTTTGAAAAGTGAGATTATAAAAGCCCAGTCTGGCACAATTCCAATAAAGAAGAAAAATAAGAGATCTTAAAAGAAACCAGCAGAAGTCTGGTTTCTGCACAAAGAATTCTCCGATAAATTGGAAGACAAAAAGGACAATATAAAAAGTGGAAAGAGCGGCACGTAACTAAGGCAAAGTATCAGCAAATAACCTGAACCTGTGAAGATGAAGTCAGGAAAGTTAAGATTCAAAATGAACTAAGGCTTATGACAAAAGTAAAAAATAACCACCACCACCCCAGTTTTCTTTCAACATATAAAAAAATAAAAGTCAAGGAAATGATTAGTTCATTAATGGGGGGGGAGGAAAAAAAAACCCTGATGAGCAGCAGGAGGAAAGCAGAACTGCTTAATTCATTTTTTACATCTGTGTTTACACAAAAGTAAAAAAAAAAATCCAGACTATCAAACAAATCCTATAAAATGCAGATTAGGAATGTAAGTCAAAATAAGCAAGAAAATGGTAAGAGAATACATATCCATTCTGATGAGTTCAAATCACCAGGACCAAATGGATTATACCCCAAGGTTCTGAAAGAATTAGCAGACCTGATTTCAGAACCACTGAACCATATCTTTCAAAGATCCTGGGGAACTACCAGATGATTGGAAAAGGGCTGATGTAGTTCCCATCTTCAAAAAAGGGGGAAAAATGGATCCAGGAAACTGCAGACCTATCAGAAGATTCTGAAAAAGATAATCGAGCAGTGAATTTGTTCTGGCAGTTTAAAGTTTGACCTAGACATGGGAGGAGGAGGAGGAGGAGGGGGGGGGAGGAGGAGGAGGGAGGAGGAGGAGGAGGAAAAGAAGATGATGATGATCAATATGGATCCTATCAGAGTTTATTTTAACATTCTAATGAACTTGATTAAAACAAGTTATATGACTGAGAATGCTACTTGTTAACCAAGGGCATTCTGAGAGTATTGCCAAGAAAGACCAGCTGATGTCTGGCAGTTTAAAGTTTGATCTAGATCCAGGAGGAGGAGGAGGGGGGGAAGAAGAGGAAGAGGAAGAGGAGGAGGAAGGAGGAAGAAGGAGGAAAAGGGAAAAGGAGAAGATGATGATTACGGATTCTATCAGAGTTTATTTTCACATTCTGATGAACTTGATTAAAACAAGTTATGTGACTGAGAATGCTACTTATTAACCAATATTCTGAGATTACTGCCAAGAAAGACCAGCTGATGTCTGGAAGTTTAAAGTTTGATCTAGATCCAGAAGGAGGAGGGGGGGAAGAGGAGGAGGAGGAGGAGGAAAAGAAGAAGATGATGATTAAGGATCCTATCAGATTTTATTTTAACATTCTAATGAACTTGATTAAAACAAGTTATGCGATTGAGAATGCTACTTATTAACTAAGGGCATTCTGAGAGTATTGCCAAGAAAGACCAACTGATGTCAAAAAGGATCAGAGGTTTCTCTGTAGCAAGTCCAGTGCTGTAGAATTCCCTTTCCATTAATGTATAGTGTTTACTATTTGATCATTTTTAAACATTACAGAAGACCTATTTTTAGAAGCTGATGTTCACTTCCTGAATCTTATTGATTTGTATACTGATGTCTGTTTTAACTTTTATATTATCTGCTTTATTGTTGCTTATTGATAGGTTTATCAGTTCAAATTAAGCTTTTAGTTTAATATTGAGAAATTTAAATGAGCAAATAAATCAAACCTTGCATAGCTATGGATTGGAGAGGGGGTTACAATATCCCATCAGATAATTTTTTAAAAGCATAGCTTATCACTATATATTTTTGGTTTTTATATACTGTTATCTAGAGTATCTAAATTAAAGGAAAAATGAGCAGAATACAGAAAAGTAAGTTCAAATAAAAGGGATGCACAAATGAAAGAAGGCTTCAGATTTTGAAATTATGTTCTATTTCACTGTGCTGTTTTTCCCTATTTTTATTGAGTTCATTGAAACCAAGATTTATCAAAGCTTCAGCAAAATCTTAAACATATTTCTCCATAAAGGCTTTGTTTAATATAGTAGTTCAGGTTAAGGTTTTCAAGCCCTGCTAGCCATATTATGTTTAATAAACCTTGAGATTTGTAGTGGGGGTTTATTTTTCTATGTTGTAGGACACTGATATACACAAATCACTTTGGAGGGTCAATACAGAAATCACTTTGGAGGGTCAACTCACAGAATATTGACTACTCAAAGGAATAGAACTCAACACTTCATTAATCCCCTGGATGAAACCTAGTCAATCAATAAAAACCTTAGGTTCAGCCCCTAAGGATTTCTAAAATGTTAACATTTAATTTTTAATATAACAAAAGGGAAAGATTATTTAAAACATGGCTGAAAATAAATTGTATTAATTGTATTAAAATTAAATTAAATTAAAGTGGAATTAAAATTAAATAAACTTCACATTACTTTTGTAGAATAGGTCCTGAAATGAAATCAAAAGTGAAATTCAGCTCTCTCTGGGTATCCATTGTATATATTTTGGATTCACAAAGTGCAAAATTGGATTAAACATGAATTTCCTCTAAAATTATTACCTTTAAGATCCACAGCAGAACAAATCGTGTGTTTTTGTATATGCATTAGAAATCTACAGCAAAATTAAAAAGTTTGTTTTGCATATGATCAATATCGAATTGCAAGAAAAAATATTTCCCTTGTAGTTTGAAACACAAAGAAAAATACTTTGCCCTCTTTAAGTGATTCTCTTAATTATACTTTAACTGGGTGGTGGAAAATCCAACAATGCTACATATATTGAGTTAATCTCCCTTTTTATTTGCCTCTCTCTCTATGATCATAATTTGATTATATTAGTGAAACTCTTTGCGATTACTTTCTCTAGTGAAAAAAAAAGTTTGAACACAATACATAAAATTACAGACTTAAAGACTGCCTATTTGTACTTTTTCAAAGAAGTATTATGTAATTTTAAATTTTACTTTGAAATGTCAGCATTGCTAAGAATACTTAAGCTCAAATGATATATTTATAAAAGGGTGATGCATACACATTTTTAACCTTTTTGCCTTTCTCTCCCATTTCCCCCAAGAATGCAAGCAAAGGTTTGTTTGTTTGTTTGTTTATTGTTGGAGAAATGGAAGTTGATGTATATACGCATCTCTTATAACACATTGAATAATAATTGAAAAATAGTGTACTTGCAGTTTTGATTTTTAGTAGAGTTTGAACTATTGTATTAAATTTTGCTACTGAGATCAGCATTTCCAAGAGAGCAAGCCTCTTGCTGTATAATTTGAAGATGTTTGATATAGCTGGCATTTATGATATATAGTTCATTTATATTTAATGTGCATTTTACCCATAATATAAAATCCCTTTGTAAAACAATTCAAAGTTTTGCATTCAACAGATTTCTAAGTGAAATCCATATTCTACAACTGATCTTACATTCATCCAGTAACACAATCCTTTTCTTCTGTAGAAAATCTCCCAGTATGTTCCAGCAAGTCCCCTCTGTAGATCTGAATGTCCACGGGAGTTGCTCAGGGAAGGTAGAATTCAATAGCGTATTACTGTTCACTTTATCCACAGGCATTGGATTCAATGGATTCAGTATTAACCAACCAAGAATTAAGAGTAATATTAACTGATCAAAAATATCAAAATTCAAAATATGATACATAAGAACATGATGGGCATATTCATCTGACCTCTTAACAGCCTCTAAACCAGGATTTTCCAAAGTGGTCATTATGATGACCCAGGGAAGATGGGACTATTAATTATGCTTGTTATATGATTGGATGCAGTCAGCCAGATGTTTAGATTGGATATGGTATTTTTATCTACCTAACAAATATTTTCCAATTATTATTAATAAATAGTAATTACTAATAATTGGAACATAGGTATTAGTTAAAGTGGTATTTATTACATTATTTTCATACACTAAATGTTTGAGAGTTAATGTTCAAACTGAAGCTTTATAAGGGGATTGATGAGCTGCTCTAAATTAACAGACACTGCATCATCATAAATTTTGCAATACTACAGTCTTCCCCTACAGTCCCAGTATATCTGAAGAGAGTTAAGTCAATGATTCATCCATGAAGTATTGCTTTTCATTTGTGCTGATACTAGGTATCAACTTCCCTGGACAACTTAAAGTTATACCATTGTGAAAAAAAGAGAAAACATTATATATTTCATCTGCATTGAATACTTCTCTATATTCATATCTCCTGTTGGTCTTATTACATTTAATATTATATTGATCAATCATTTTATCAAAATTAAACATTTCAAGCAAATAAGATTGGAATGTTTACCGTAGCATAGAAACACTTACCCCATAATCAGATACTTCAAAACCTTTTATCATTTCAGTAGCTGTAGAAACACATACAACTATAATTTATCATTTTTTGTCTCTTCCTTAGGAAAGGAAGCAGGTATACATTTGAGGAGAAGATTCCATTAGGCATTTCATTGAATTGCAGTTCCCTAATCATTATTAATTAGCTTTCCATGAAGCTTATTGTTTAACTCTCCTTATTCACTTATGTTTTATTGTCCTTTTTTACCTGAAGTGGTAAGTTTTGATTATAAGCTCCTTGCTGCAAAGACTTGTGTTATTCTTAATGTTATTTATAAAATATCATGTGCAGGTTTCAGTCTTCAGGAGTATTATACAATGTATAATAAACATTAATATAAAACCAAAACTAAATAAAAGCAAATATTTATTTATTTAGTAATTCTCAACAAGCATAGCAACTCTAGATGACATATAATAAATGAATACAACACAGAAACAGAAAAATAATAGCACAGGATTAAGAATCCATATCAAGAAAACAACATAATTGCCAATAAATCAGTTCAAATCAGAATCACAAGTGAAGATACAAATCACTCTATTGAATGGGCCAAGATTTCAAGGCTTTTCTTAAAGGGTCAAGCTATGCAAAGCTTTATGAAGAATACTGCTCTTTCAAAATGCTACAAAATGAACCAGGTCGCCAAATTGATGGCAAACTCACATTTCCATGATCCCATGAATAATGTCAGTTGTTTAAAATATTTATTATGTTTGGTCATATTTCTGAGACAAAGCAGTTAACAGAGATAACATTGTGATTACCGCTTCACAATATTGTAAATTCTAATTTTATTCTAAATGTTTCTTTTCCTTTCATTTTTTCCTCCAAGTTCTCAATTCAACTCACTTATCCATCTCAGTTCAATTCACACCTATGTGCATTGCATAAAGGAAGAAAACCCAACCCTGCCCCAATTACATCACTGGCAGGTATAAACTTGCTCTTCAGAGTTGATCAAAATGAAGCTTCTTGATTTTAAGATTGAGCAATTACCTATTCAGAGAGGTGTTTTTCTTTTTCAAGATGGTTTTATTTGCCCAAGTCATGAAATATTTAAATCACTATTTAAATATTTAAATTGTTTAGTTCACATAGCATATTTTCTAAGCTACAACTTTTTTCCCTCACTCAGAAAAAAGGCAATGAAAGGGAAAAAAAGGAAAGACTCAATTTTTCTCCATTAGAAAACTTCCAAAATAAAGATGATTTGCCTGGAACCAAAACTGGTTGCTTGTTCTCAAAACTTCATAAAAGTGAAAGAAATCAAAGAGCAGACAGAAAACCATCAACAGGCCAACATATAAATTACAGAAATCCTTTCAACTACTTCCCTGATACTTTAACTTCTTTAACAACAGCAGCAGCAAACAAAAAAAAAAAGCTTTCTTCACAGACTTAACTGTAGGCCAGGTGAAGGGAGAAGAAAGTATTGCCTGAAAACACATCAAGCCAAATTCTGCAGAAGATAAAATGGCTCTCAACCAAGTTAATCTGAAAAATTATTTGGGCTGGGAACAACACATTTTCTTTTTTCCTTCCCTTCCCAGACCATGATATAACTATTTATTTCACTACGTTACATTTAACTACATTTTAGAAAAATAAAAAGCACCGAGTAGTGAAAGGTTTATTTTAAAAATCAACCAAAAACACATATTTTGCAGTTATAATTTCAAGATTGTACAGAATTCTGATTCTTGGGGTCAGACATTCCTATGAATCACTGGTGGTTTTCTCCACGTTACAGGAAGAGCACAATAATTTTTCAGCAATACTTCTGTACAGAGTATGTACACTCTTGTGAAACCCACACATCAGCCTTTTACAGGGGTCATTATAAACAAAGGGTCAGTCTCTTCTGCCAAGTTCTAATCCCTGTTGAATTTTCAAGGACTTGATATTTACTCTTTTAAAAAGGAGGAGTGCCTTGAAGCTTTTGGTTATATCTTCAGAATAATAACCAGGAGAATCTTGTATCTAAACTTTAATAGACTACTTGCAGCAATATAAGTACAAAAATTATAATCCAATGAAGTATAAAAAATATCTATGAAGAAGCCTAGAACAATTTTTGAGTTTAGGACACATGACACACATATACCTCACCATTCAATTAAATATGAGTCTTTAAAGTTAAAAAAAAGCTGTTCTTGTTTCCTAATAATTTTCTGTGATTGTGCTAGCCAAAAAACTGAAAACAATGGGAAGATTGACTTTGTCAAGATTGACTTTGTGCTTCTTCTGTTGACTTGTCACCTTCATTAGAGTGATCAAGCTCACCTTCAAAAGCCTGAAGTCACCAAAATGGGAAGGGGTAAGAGGAGTATTTGTTCTACTTGGGCCTCT
Organism: Ophiophagus hannah; assembly: GCA_000516915.1. NCBI lineage: Eukaryota > Metazoa > Chordata > Lepidosauria > Squamata > Elapidae > Ophiophagus > Ophiophagus hannah. Next base: position 89,482 of record AZIM01002478.1, read on the forward strand.
TCCATCATTCAGCATTTAATAAGTATCAAGATTATTCCTGAAGCTTACATTTTTGATAACCAGGATCAGATACTGCAATGAAGCACTAAATGTTAAGGACACAAAAGAAAATCTCAAAATATCCTCTGAAGAAAAGATAATGTTATATTAACTCACCAGTTACAGTGTGACCAGAGTAACTTTATAGTGGTAAAGTTAATAAGCCCCTTTAATCACATATGAAATACAGAGATGGTAGGAAGTTATACTCGCCTGAACATAACCAAACATGTGCAAAATGTGCTCCTGAATAACAGCTTTTTCGCCATACATCCAGAAAACATATTCCAGGCTACAGCCCAGTCCCTTTCTTGGCCAAATTCACTTGTGCAAAGTGGGTGACTTGCCTCTTCTCGCCTCAGACTTACCTTTCTTTTGGTCTATAGCTGAACTAAAGGTGCTCAACAGCAAAGCGAAAAGGATAGCAGCGGTAGGAACCCGTCTCGCCCCTAAAAATTCCTCGCCAGTAGCTGAAACTCCCGGAGATCGGTGATTCCCGTGCCCCATCCTGGGTGTACGCGGCAACAATCCGGAGCGCGGGCGCTCGGCAAAGCTAGACTGTGGTCCGAGAGTGTGAGTCCACTCGCTGCGCTTTTTCTCGGTCGCTTCCTCGCTAACTCTGCTCAGCAATACCTTTCTCTTTTTGCTTCCAGTCTCTCAACCTCTACCCATGCCGAAAGACTGAGGCAATTCCAAGATTGGGGAGGGGGCAGAAAGGGAGGAGGAGCGAAAGGAGGCTCTTTTTACAGAGGTTGCTGGCTGCGGCGCGCTCACTCGCTGACTGAGCAAAGGAGTGAACGATCCTCGGGAAGCTGGCCCCGCTCCGCGTTCGCGCAAGGGGCAAAGAAGCTCGCGCCCTTTTGCAGGAGGGGCTAACATGCAGTAAACACCGTGCGAGGAACTCCCAGCCGAGCCGCACGCACGACACGAAGGAAAGAAAGTAGCCTGAAAAGATATCCGCGTTCCATCAATCCTCCCCCTCTTCCTTGCTAAGCTTACAAACAAAACTTTTTCCTCCTAGCGCACATCTCACACACTTCCTCTTGAGCAGTGGGACAAACCAATGAAAAATAAGAGGCGGAAACTATAAGAAAAAAGAACTGGGTGTAGGGGGAGAGGCTCTATCTGCGTTGCCTTCAGGTGGTTTTGTACCTGTCCAGTGCCGGTGATGGGAAGGGCCAGAAATTCCTGTCCAGCTGGCTGAGCAGAGTAATACGCATGTGCGCTTTCCCGTGCACTTTTAGGGGGCCGCCGCCCGTGGTTTGGTTTATCTGCTGCTGCCACAGTGACGGCGCTACTGTTTTACCTGCGGCTCCAGCTTTCCCGCTGTTCCAAGAAATGAGATTAAATCTGTGCTTGTGGGCGNGGGGGGGAGCCAACTTGTCCTTACGCAATCTGTACCTTGGAGGAAAGCTGTAGCTAAACTGATGTGAAGTCAGGAAACAATCTTACTGTCCAGAGCAGTTTGCGCAACACCTTGGCCTTTCACTGGATTCCAGTGATCTTTTGAAGCCATTCCTTTGTGTAAAAATAAAATCTTGTTAGATCTTAAAGACTGAGAGGTCTTTCAATTACTTTGTTCTTGAACTAGCAGAAAATTACAGTGATGTAAATTTGTTTGGCAATCCCTATTTTACTACAGACAGAATACCAGCAAATTGTATTGGTGTTATTAATGTATGCAGGCCATGCAAAGGACTGAGATTTGATGGATTACCCCTGAGATTTATTTTTCTTCCATTCTGCCAGTCTACTAGAACATTCAAACAGAGCCTAAAATATTATTTGACATTCCAAGTAGTCTAGGACACCAGAGCATCTACAATTAAAAGCAGCCACAACAAAAGCTGGCAGATATGACAAGGCTGTGTCATGAAGAGACAGAGAGAAAGCCCTCTCATGCTTCACCAGGAAGTCCCACCTTTACCTCCATCGATATGTGATGTTGAGGCTAATTTAACACTTTGGATTGATTAAGAGAACTAACATGTTGGGGGAGGACTATCTATCTTGAAAAGACCAGAGATTATCATGACTCCCAAGATAGAAGGGTCAGGAAGTTAATGCCCTTTAACCAAAGCAAAAGTGTGTTTGCACCCACCTGAAGTAGCTAACGAGGTGGGTAATCAATAGAACTGTTGACAAAGTGGATCAGATTTTATCTGTGTAATCACTTTTCTGACCCATTGTATTCTTTTCAGATATCATCATTTCATTGGACTTGATTTGTAAAACAGATCTTTTTGTTTTTTCAATCTTTGTATATAGGCAATGGATAAGCAACTTTTCTTCCAGTAGCTCTGCAGCAGCTGACGTTAGCTCCCCAACCAGCACTCCTGAGTTGTGTGACCCATTTATCACCAGGTTTCCATATAGTGCAACACTAGTATAATCCTTCTTGATCAAGGACCATGACCAATCTGGTAGGTAAATTACATCTCACCATGCTATTATTATATGCCTGTTTCTGAATCTCATTACCAAAATTTCAATACACAGAGAGAGAGATACATACTGCTTTTCCAAACCCATTGTTTATTGAAGAAGGCTGAACTAGAGAAGATAGGAAACCCTGTTTTTGTGTTATCTTACCATACTTTATCTGATTGAGTGTCATAATGTTTTCACTATGTCCAAATATATTGTTTGCTCAGCCTTAAAATGGTTATTAATGACTAATAAAAATGGCAGCATCAGATTCATGATTCAGTTCTTGATTTGCTTGAAATCATATTTTAACACTTATCCAGTTCATCAATTGAGGAGGGTATATATAGCACAGAATTTTCCACCTCAATTTTCATGCTTTTCATTTGGATATGAGAGTTGCCTGTGTACCTTTATCATACTGAGGAAACTTTTTATTAGGATACCCAGCAAGATTATTCTTTTTCTAGGCTTTTCCACTGTGGATTGTTCTGACAGATTATCAGCAAACAGAAGTAAATAAGGATGGATTAGAGAACAAAATGTCTCCTATGCTCTTCACCACAATCTGCATTCAAAGAGTATTTGTCTCTAGAGACAGGTCGTGTTTCAAAGATATTATGAACTAGCTCAATACCCGTGCTTTGCTCTGAAACTATGTGGTTGGGCTTAGTTTTGGGGGAGGAAAATAAGGGGGGGATTCTGCCTCTGCCTACCAGCATCCGTCAGTATTCATCTGGCTAGCATCCTGTCAGAAGGAGATATCAAGGAGCCTGGGCATGGCTTAGCTTAGCTGTTCTGTACTAAAGCTGCTTGGTGCTGTAAAACTGAAACTGCAACTCCTCTCCTCTGCTCGTGTTTTGCATTTGGAACAGATTTCTTTTTAGGTGGGGAGGGGGAATAGAACTCCTTAGCATGAGCGTGTGTTAATAATAAAATACAAAATACTAATGCTCTTATGGTCATTTCAAAAACTCCTTCCTTAGTCAGTACCTAGAAGCCAAGAGGAACNGTTTGTAGGCTTTACAGTTCTGGAGATTTTGTGATGATGCGTGAGTGGAATTTTGCTATTTTATATATAGATTAGGAATAAGTGCTATTTATCTAATTTTTATAACTGCCCATCTCACCAAATAAGTGACTGGGAAGAGTGCAAGTTTTAGCTGGCAAAACTGAGATTATTTTAAAATGAATTTAAAATGGCAAATTACAAGAATGGAAAATATTCTACAGTGAACATACTAAAGAAATTGGTACAAAAGAAACTGGATCATATCTTAATTATCAAAGGGATATACAAATTACAAACCAAGAGAGTGATCTGGATAATTTTCTTAAATTAAATTTACAAAAGAAGCTTCTTAAAGACTTGAAGGATCTTGTAAGAAGGAGCAAAGAAGAAGTGAAAAGAGATAAAATTTTAGGGCACGGTTCGAAATGACAAAAGATCAAGATTATTAGAAGTAAAAGGAATGCATACAAAGTTGATTTATTTGATCAAGAATAAAGGAGATATGTTATCTCTGGTAAACTCTAATATCAGGAGTGAAATTACTATGCTTTATGGATTTGCTTACAAATAAGGGATGGGATATGTGAAGAACAGATCATTTTATTTTAAGAGAAAGTGATCAATTACTAAAATTGCTTATATTTGTGATGATTTCACAAAAGAGTGAAACAAAGCACCCTTCCTCAAATCAATTTGCTAGCTCAAATTTTGAGACAACCTATTTCACTTCCTTCTCCTCAGGAAACCATTGTTCTGTTAGTGTTCTTTTAAATGCTGATGCTGTAGCACTATACTCTCTAACCCTTGAAACAGAGCCTCTGTCCTAAATCCCAGACCTGTACAATACTAGTTAGGTGGATTGTATGCATCCCACCGATCTTTTTTTTAAGGAATACATGTAGAGAGATTCCACTCCTTAAAAGATATGTTGCTGAGCATCTTTTAAGTCTTCTTGTGGCACATCCATCATTCCACTGGCAGCAGAACAGCTGATCAGTAGTCCAGGTACTTAGTTGTGACCCACAAGGATTTGTAATTTATCAAAGTGATCCATTTCTTTTGATGAATTGGGCAGGCCAGCTAATCTATTATTGTGGGGAGTATAAATTTGGCATATTCAGAGACTGCCCTGATTTCCAAGCATGGAGAAGTGGAAACAGTAGCGAAGACATGTTACTGCCAAAGCCAATAAACTGTCAAGCACAATTGGTACTTCGCTGCTTGTTATGGAAATAACTCTGTGGTACAATGACAATTTTCAGAAATAGGATCATGAGCCCCTGCTATATAATATAAGATTTGCTATTTCTGCAGCTAAGCTCTATAAGGACAGTTCAATCTATATTTATATATGTTTCATGGTATATCAAAATCCCTCCTGAAATGGAAATGAGGCCTAATTTCAATGAAGACTCGTCTGGTTTTGCTGCTTAAAATACTGGACTAAATTACTTTTTTTTAGGCAGCATTCTAAATGCCTTGACCTTGAAAGTCAACTTTATATCTTCATAGGAAGACAGGCGTTACCATAATGTAAAACACTGTTCTTTGATCCTAAGAACTTGAAAAGAGCTTGGAGTGAACTGAAACCAAACATTGTTGATACCAATATTCAAGCACAATCTTAAGCAAAATTTCAACATTTACACGTGCAGACCAGTTTGGGACACTATTCTCCCCTGCCAACTATTTCAAAAACATTTATTGTACCAACATGGAACATGTGGTGGGATTCAATTTTTTTTTACTACNCAGGGGAAGAATACTGTAAAATCCCCAGTCAGAGGTGGTATTTTCCAGTTCTCCGAACTATGCAAAATTTCCGCTACCGGTTCTCCAGAACTGGTGAGAACCTGCTGAATACCATCTCTATTGTACCTTCACTACCATAGTGCTTAGCTAACTTTATTGTGACAAGATGGAAGATTCAATAATACATCCCAGAGGAATTTATTTTTTGGTGGAAATAGAAACAGTATCCCATATGATCCTGGACTGTCTCTTTTCATATATTTTAGCAAATAGACAATGCTATTCTCCTATTCTCATGCCAGCATGGAAAAGAAGATTCTTCTGAGTGGTCAGGTCACCAGGTGTTTCTAGAAGAATTCCTACTTTTGTTGCAACTCTTATGATGTTAGATCTGGTGATTTTGGTATTTTTTAAAACAATTATTTTTATTGCACATTTTCCAACAGTTACACCACATTTCCAATCTTTACAGTGTTTCAGTATCAGTATCACTCATAGTTACATACTACTATTTTCATTTTTCTTCCTTTCCTCTTATATATTATTCTTATAATATTCTTACATATATATTTTGCCTTTTCACAAATATCTACATATATATAATTCCTGTCGCTCTTAAGTCACCTTTATCTATAGTCTTTACATCTATTCTCTAACCACTCATACCACGTACCCCAAATCATATAATATTCTGTTTCTTCCTTATCTTTTAACTCCATCAATAATCTGTCCATCACCATGCATTGAAGCACCTTTTTTATCACCATCTCTTCTGTGGGAATGTTGTCCTGTTTCCAATTTTGTGCAAAGATGATCCTAGCCGCCGTTATTATGTGAAGTATGATATACTGCTTTTTCTTACTTAATTTGCCTTTTATTATGCCTAATAAAAATAATTCTGGTTTCAACTCAATTTTTGTTCCATAAGGGAGGTTTTGGGCTCCCAGTTTGGAAATTATATTATCAAGCAGCAGCCATAACCTGGATAAAAAATGGGGTAGAGCTAAAAAATAAAAGGATATTGACAATAGAGGGCCATGACTTACAATTAGGCTGGCACGCATTTATCAGGGAAGGGAAAAATAAATCTCATACATACTTCCAGTAGATCCAGACATCTAGTCAGAGATGTTTGTTTACACATGTGGGGGGAAATTAAGAGAACCCATTATATTAAAATACCAACTTGGCTGTCCACTATGGAGGCAGTGATATACTCCAACTTATTAGATCTAAATAAGATGGTGAGATACAAAGAGTTACTAGATGACCAAGGGAAACTAAAGTCAAAATAAGAACTGAACTCTCAAGGAATAGAGATAGATTGGTGGCCATGCACTCAAATACAGGCGAGATATAAAAAAGATTTGGAACAATATGGTTTCTATACAGAGCAACAAGAGCTTGATACTACAAGGAATAGAGGAAAAAATGATAACCAAAACATACAATTATTTTTTGAGATTCAAATTGGAAGAAGAAACTGTCAAAGAAACTATGATAATTTGGGCAAAATTTTTTGGCTACAATACTGAAATACAATACTGGGAAAAATTGTGGGAGCAAAATTATATGCTAACAATGTTGGCAACATACAAAGAAAATCAATATAAAATGTTTTATCGCTGGCATCTACCTCCAGCAAGATTAACAAAAATGTACCCAAACAGATCGGCAGAATGCTGGAGATGTAAGCATAAACAAGGAATATTCTTTCACATGTGGTGGACATGCACAGAAGCTAGAAAATATTGGACTAAAATAAAGAGATGGCTTGAGGAAATTTATGATTTTGGTATTTTTGATACCTCTTTTTTAAAGGTGTTCTTTTATTTACACATTGTTTGTTTCTTCAGGATCTCTGTTTCCATGTTTGTGAAGTCAAATAATCAGTCAGAGGGTTTTCTGTGACAAAGTATCATTGTATTTATTTAAATAATAATAATTATGTAATTTTCATAACATGAGATAATTGCTGCCATATTTAATAGTTTGATTTAATTAACTGAATTTTGTGAAATTTCATGCAACTATTGTGAGATGGCATTTGGAATTCAGCTCCATGTGTACCAATTATTAAATTTTAACTTGTTAGCAATAGCATGTAGACTTATATACCACTTCATAGTGCTTTACAGCCCTTTCT
>AZIM01002479.1:7308-21575 GCA_000516915.1 Ophiophagus hannah
CATTGCCAAAACAAGATGACACCTGATTGGCTCTCTAAACACTCATGCTCATTGGCTACAATCAGATNNAGGAAAGCTACCTGATATCAATCTAAGCAAATTGTGCTTCCATTTGCTATTGGGTCTTTCTCAAAGTGACTGGCCCAAAGTCAAACATCAGGTTTTACAGCTAAGGAGGGACCAGAATTCATAGACTCCTGGTTTCTGACCTGATCATTTAGCTACTACACCAAACTGTTTTAAGCCACTCAAAATTAACTACTTCAAAAACATAAAAGAAGTTCCAATTTGCACAATGCTTCTGTTGGAAGAAATGTTCATCTGGGTTCAGTTCCAAGTGGGAAGAAAGACATTGGAAACATGGAGACTGCTTGGAAGGATGGTTTAATGGTGGACAGCAGGACCACATGGTTTGAGGTCCTGGGCAANAGAAAGACATTGGAAACATGGAGACTGCTTGGAAGGATGGTTTAATGGTGGACAGGAGGACCACATGGTTTGAGGTCCTGGGCAAAAAAAAAAAAAAGGGTGAAAGAGGGTGCCAAAAAGATTTGCCATCACTGTCCTAGAATATTTCATTCTCCTGCTAACTTTCTACACTTCTTAGTATGCTTTCCCACTAAAATTCTGAAATACTAAAGTGTTGCTTTGATTATAACTAAATCTTTGAATCTGATATGAAATGTCATGAATAAAGAATCAGTTAGTTTTCATTTCCATCTAAATGTTAAATTTTTAAAAATGCATGCATTATAGCTATACCTAAGGGATAAAAATCCAATCCATGTTTTTCACTTTTCCCGTGCTGCATTCCCCCACCCCACCCCCTTATATTGAATTTCTACTACAAGAAATAGCATTCCAATTACTTAAAAAATCCAGCCCAGATTTGCCATCAGCTCTTCACCTGCATTTCTCTATGCTCAATATGTCCATATACTTGTGAGCGTGTGAGTGAGTGTATGTGTTTCTGTGTGGCTTACTACTGACTGCAGTCATTCAGCAGGAAATTCTTCTTGCCAACAAAAGGTTTATATATAAAGGTTTTCCAAGACTTGGCTATCTCCACATGAAAGAAGTGATTACCAAAAGGAGCAGCAGTGAGTAGAGGAAAGAAAATCAGGTAAGGGTATGGGAAATTATTTTCAGCTGTTCTTGTTTTATGAGCTCTTGTTTTCTTCAGATCCTAAACTGCTGCAAGCCATAGATTGTATAATTGCTGTTGTCAATGCATTTAGTTAGAAGAGACTTTCTTCGCCTATATACTATTTTGTGTGCAAAGTCCTTTTAGGTTATTTCGTTTTTAACAAAAATGATTTTTTGTTTTTGCTCTTCCCCAAACTGTACCTTGCAAATTGTTTTAACAGGACATAGGGATAAAATACAAAAAAAGATGCAATGTGAGTCTCCTAAAGCAAAATGACAGGGTCTCTGAGCCTTGAAGACTGTTGTATGTATTGTTGTATGAGCTTTCACAGAAGTAAATCAGCTGAGGTCAGTTTTTGGTTTAAATAAAACTGAATCATATATAGCTTGGCTAACTTGCTATTTATTAAATCCTTGACATGCATAATATAGAACATCATCCTAATTTGCTCAGAAGATGAAAGATTTGTTCAGGTGATGCTCACAGGAACAAAAAGAATACAGCTGCCACAGATTCTCTCCCACCTGTAAGGTTTCTACACTATGATAATATGTAATGAGGTGATAATATAATTAATATGCATGTTAGTTTTGTTTCAGTTACCAGAAATTAACTGCTTTCAAGTGCAATTTTTTTGGATAGGCATTCCAACAAAAATTAAAATATTTGAACCAAACCTTAACCCAAAAGATCAAGAGAAATAGACTAAAATAGTCTAGTAAGAAAATAGCTAGTTAAGATATTCCGTTATACATTTCCTCAGGAAATACATCTTAAATGTCTACAATTACATGTCAGGCTTTTTAGAAAAATGTAATGTGGAAAACCAGAAACCACAGGCCCCAGTAACTGATAAAAACCAATAATCTTATGCTGTAACCATTTTTACAGTATATACATCCACTGTGCACTAGCCTAAACTTCAATTCAGTGTTGAAATTAATGCTATAAAATGTGATTAGGGTTACTACTTCAGTGGTCTTAAAATAAATTAGGTAGTCACATGCTAGATGGAGTTTCTCTATTAGAGGCAAGAAAGGTGAATTGTTAAGTTCTTGAGAAAACAACAGAATGTGGCAGTGAATCTTCTCTCTGCTTTTTAGTTTTTCAACAGTCAGTAATTGTTGAAAATACAGTTCTAAAACAATTGGANAGCCTACTGTACCCTTTTCCTGCTTTATCCTCGTAGGCCTCTATCAGTAAGGTAATCTCTTGTAAAAGGATTTGCTGGAAGACTAGAAAGCTACCTATGTCTTCTGGAGAAGGTAAACATTTCATACATTTTCGCCCTACTGTAGTGTGAAATATAAAGTTACACAATGACCATGGCAGACAAATATGGTGGAACAAAACCCAGGCATTTCATTCTCTGAAATGCTTTGCTTTGAATATTAGCATTTGCCACTGTCAAATTGCAACCGATAATATAAGAGCTTGGAGGGAGGATGTCTCTGGCAAACATAGGGTTTTCTTCATGTGTGATAAACTTCATCATCTGATCCAATCAGGTGGTTACCAGTATGTTTTTAAAACGAAATTGGTATTATATGCTTCCAGGATTTTCCCCTCAAAGTATAACACCATAAAGATGCCTGGTGGCACAGTGGTTAGAGTGCAGTATTGCAGGCAAACTCTGCCCTCAGTCTTTGATCCTCACAGGGCTCAAGGTTGACTCAGTCTTGCATTCTTCATAGATAGGTAAAATGAGGACCCAGATTGTTTGGAGTAATATGCTGACATTGTAAACAGCTCAGAGAGTACTGTAAAGTACTATGGAGCAGTATATAAGTCTAAGTGCTGTTGCTAAAGGACATATAAATTAAAATGTGCATTTAAGTTTTAACTATCAAACATGATAAAACAGGACTACATGTTAAGTTTCAATTAAGAAGGTCTATTGCTCAAGTCTATACAAAGAATCTAGTCAACTAACTGACAGCACTAAATTGGCACTAGATAAGAATCAGTGGGATTTGGGGGGTGGGAGTGGACTTTGATCGCTTGTGGGAACATAATATCTCCAGACTGATTCCTCTCTTGACTCCACTCTCAGGCTCTGCTTCTCATTGCCTACATTAATATGTGGAACATACATATTAAAATAAAAGTATAAGAAAATAAGGAAGCCAAAGAAATTTGATATTTTATTCATAAGGAGAAGCACTATTTTCTTTGGTTTAATTTAACAAAAATATTATTGTTCCACTAGCTATTTGCAGTAAACATTGCTTAGCCTTTTTTGCTACTCTTTGTTTTTTGCCTTATTTGAATTGGACAAGTATCAATCATTTTAGTAACCAGTAATCTAAATGTCAGCCTTGGAAGCCATATTTTACTTAGAAGCTTCGTGGCTGCCACAATTAGTACCTAGAAATTTGGGAGGGGGGATTTCATAGAGAGCTGGAAGATTAGACTTAACAACATTCTTCTCATAAGTCAAGGACAAGTTACCCTGCACCTGGAGAGAAGTGTCTAGAGGAATGTCTCCAGTTGGAATGATGGTTGATTGGACCATGTGATGGACTGGAGGGTGCAGGGGATTTTTGAATTTCGATTGGGAAGGGAAAACCCGGAACACTCAGATTCTGGTTTTCCCAGATGTGCCAATATGACTTCTTTAATAAATTTCTTTCTTGATAAACTTTGTTTCTGAGTGCTGAATGAAATGGGGAGTTTCACTGGAACACTGACACTAAGATTTTATAAATTCTGGATTCAACCTAGAGTCCTATCATAGAACCAAACTAAACATCATCCATTTTTTAAAGAGTAAGACAATTTCTTTATCTTTATAGTTGTTCTGTTACCCAAGATGTTTAGTCTACTTAATATTCCTACCCTAGATGTATTACACCAATACCAGTAAGTAGCGAAAGTAGTACATTTACTTGGACTGGGTAGCTGCTTTATTTCAACAATTATCAGATGGAAGTGTCTTTTTTGCAGGCATAGACATAGATCAGATTCAAAGGGAGATTTTGTTGAAGGATCTGTACAGATCTAATATTTGTCATCCATAATATTCACATGAATTTTCATTCCTAAAGTAAGCAGCACATGGGAAAAGCAATTAAATTCATTCCATACTGTAAATAGAATTGATTGTCAATTTCTTACATATTTTTTTAAAGAAACCATTCTTTAGAGTGATTAATACATTAATAATAGGTTTCTCCTTTTGCTATTCTCAGGAGGGAGAAATCTGAAAATATAAACATACTGTTTTGTTGAATGTATTTTTGAATGTTATGTTGCTATAAATCTTGCTTTTTTCTATGAAATGACCTTTTCCTCAACATTTGCTAAAGATTTTTTAAAAATAAACCATGTGAAAGAATTGTGATGTCACCCAACTAACTGTTGAGGAACTTTCTGATAATAGGGCTGGATTTTCAAAAGAGAGAATATTTTATTCTCTCAAAAGAGAGAAGAGAAAAATCTCTCCCTATTCTATTGCAGAATAGGAAATGACATGGTAGCCTTTATTAAAACATACTCTCTAAAGGTTTATGAGTGTAGTTCATTCTTGCTAACAGCAGCAGTTGAGTTTGTACCACTCAAAGCCAATCATGGCTAACATTTTGTACATTATTCTCCAATATATTTATTTACTGTTCCACAGATGGCACTGGACACATTTTTCTCTCATTTCTTTTTTATTGCCTGATGTCTTATGATTGTAGCCATAGTGGAGTTCTGCACATTTCATTGAAGAGACACAGTAAGCTTCATTGTGGAGCTGGCTAGTTTAATCTATTGGGTAAGGAACCAAGGAACTAAAAGATGGCTGTAAATGCAAATGTATATATTCCAGTTTCTAACTGACTTAGAAACTGTAACATCAGAGATAGATTAATGGCTATAGTCACCATTAACATCTATATTTACTGCACACATGTATTTAAGAAATTTCTGAACCATACAATGTAACTAGGGCAAATAAAAACAGTTGAAAGTATTTTTTTTCCTTCAGCTTTTCTAAGCTGATTAAGCTACACAACTTCCTTGTACTACCTGATAATTCAAGCAACATAAATCAAGGTGAATTATTTTAACAGTGAGAAGTTCATGATCCCAGAAATCCCAGAACTAGACCATTTTTTAATCTGGCCTAACAAGCACCCTAAATGAGGAGATGAAGCATGTTCAGTATCAGATAACTAGAGGTGCTGAGATTTGTTTTCTTTCCATTTCGCCAGTAATTTTAGAAGGAAAACCACTGATAACATGTTTATCCCTTGATAAATTTGGATGAAATCTGAGGGCAGAATAATTTCCTTCTGGGTCAGTTTTTGTTTAAGGAACATCAATGTGTGTTATTTAATATTTAAAAGGATAACTGTTATGAAAATGACACAGCATAACCTTGTTTAAGAAAAGCATTTTAGAGAGCAGCAGCAGAAGCTTTTAAGATAAAATATATTTTAAACTTGGGTGGGGTGCAGATAGAAATGCTTTTTTTCCCTTCTGATCTGTTTTCGAGAAGGAAAGACAGGTCATATGAAAATGGCATACATCATAGGCATATCCCAAGTTAAAAAGAAAAACTGCAATAACAGAAGCAGATTCTAGGAAATTTTAAACAAGACTCAGATCCAGAGGGGGATGAGCATGCTGGTAGGTAATAGATACAAAAGAACAAATGGTGGCAAAGGAAGGGCTATATTTTCTGAACATGAAATGTTAGTTTCTTTAAAGTTTAATTTTTCTGCTTCTGGACAAAAGAAGTGGGGAGACAAAATACTAGCACTGTTTTGTAGTATTTTGACATCCTTCCCTGAAAGACTGCAATTAGAGGCACGTGGAAATATCACTCACTGTGTGTACAAACTTGAAGTATCAGTCACAAAATGACACACTCCTCTCTCCGATCTTAAAGTTTTGAAAATGCAGAGCTAGAAATGTAATAATGATACAATAACGAAGAACTGCTTGGTAGTGAGCACCATGCCTATCTGAACCATGGCTGCACAGTAGTTAGATTGGAGTATTACAGACTAACTCACTGCTCACTCCAGAAATTCAATTCTGAGTGGCTCAAGGTTGATTCAACCTTCCATCCTTCCGAGGTTGGTANAATGAGGACCCAGATTGTCAGGGGCAATATCTGTAAACTGCTTAGAGAGGACTGTAAAGCACTATGAAGTGTCTATACATCTAAGTCCTATTGCTATTGCTATCTATCACTGCTTCTATCTGACCAGGATCCTAAGATATCTTTCTAGGTTGCCTCATTTTGTGCTATTATTTGTTGTATACATCCTGTGTTTGAGTTTTAGCATAAATTTTTCTCATTGCCACTGTTATTCATACTATAGTTACTACAACAATGTATTTTATGTAATGTTATTGCATGTTTTAACACTTTTTAAAAATAATTACAACCTATGTATTTTATTATTGTGCTTTCTGGTGCAAAAGCCATAGCAAAGGATTTATTTGATTTGATATAATAATGAGAGAACAAATATTTGCACAAGTGGCTCTGCAAACAGCTTCCAGGCAAAGATGTTTACTAGCTTCTTCAAGGTCATAAAAATGAGGACCACCCTTTATTCAGGGGCCCTTTCTTAACACATTAATGATTGTTTGGAACGCTTAACATCACACCATCAGTCTGATTCAGTTGGACAGAATCTTATCAGGGTTAAGGTGAACAGGATAGGGCATAAACAGAATAGACATCACTATATTGAATGTTGTGCTGTTAGATTTCTGCTGGTTTAGGAACTGATGTGTAATATTTTAATTCAACTATGAAGAAGAGCTTTGGATTATGGTTTTGTTTTAATTAAGAATGCATTTATTCTGATGGATTGTTTTTCCTCTCTTTATGTGCCACGCCCACCAAGCCACGCACACAGAATGGTAATAAAAAAAATTGAATCCCACCACTGCTAAGGAGCCTAAACAAGCTGAGCAGTATAGTTTGTTGCATATTTTAAATCTCTTGTGCATGATCAATCATTGTAGCAAAAGCAGTCACATCAACTGATTTGCTTTAAGAGTGAAATTATCCTTCCTATGTATCTGCATTCCAAACAGTTTAAAAAATAAAAATGAAGCAAAATTTTGGGTTTTTTAAAAATTGCAGCCTTTTTTCTTGAAGAATAAATACCATAAACACAGGAAAAAATTGCAGTCTAAATATATGAAGAAATTGGGGAATAGTCACTTATATAAAGTTCAACAAATTTGAAGACAGTGATAGTGCCAATTTATTACTATTTAAAGTATTATATTTAAAGTTCCTTTTATTTGTTTTATGTTTTTAATGATTTTTTATGTTTTGCATTGATCTTGTTTTATAGAAGATAAATCCTTCTGCATTTAATGTATATATGCTATTTTCAAAAAGAAAAAAATGGCAGGCAGGTTATCTAAAAGGAATAGAGGTTGTAGAATGATTTATTCTTAGGCTTATAGCAGGGGTCTTCAAATTTGACAGCTTTAANAATTCCTCCTCCAGTCATATTAGCTCAGGAANNNNGGGAGTTGAAGTCCACAAGTCCTAAACTTGTCAAGTTTGAAGACCTTTGGCTTATAGTAAGGTAAATTCCAAAAGATAAAAAGTGTTTTTATTGCATTCACAAACATTATTTTTGCAAGATCCTAGTACCGGTGAAGCTTTTGTTCTAGACAAACTGTTATAAATTCATTTCTGTTGTTTGTTTTTACCTTTTAGAACTCGGAAAGATTGATCAAGACATCCATAAATATAACACACCAGGATTTTCTGGTTGCTTGTCACGTGTGCAGTTCAACCAGATTACACCACTCAAGGCAGCCTTGAGACAGACCAATATATCCTCTCACATTTACACAGAAGGAGAACTTGTAGAATCCAATTGCGGAGCAAATCCACAAACCATCCAACCAATGTCTTCTGCAACAGACCCTTGGCATCCAGATTCAGGTACAATGGGAATGAAATGATAGCAGAAACATTCAGTATTTTTAAGATCCAAGACTGCTTACAAAAGTATAGAGTTTCTCCCCCTCTTTTTTATCAGTTTCCACCATTTTCTATCTCTCTTTCTCTCTCGTAAATACACACTGAGTTTTTGTAACTATCACATATATCCTTTCATAGCTATTGCTTTTATTTTTCAGAGTCTTTTGAGTGCTAAGCAGTAAGACTTTTAACCATTGCCCCTGATAAACATTTTATTTTTTCAGTTTTGTCAAAGGGATGAATGGAACGGACAAAGTAACTGATAGATACATAAGATGGGCATTTGTAAAATTCTAGCAAATATATAGGTTTCTATTTTCATTTCCAGTGAAACCTATTATTGAAATTGGAGTCAAACTGGATATTATATGAGCATTTTAGAATTCACATGCCTTTATTTTATTTGTGACATGAAGAATAGGAGGGTGTTTTGTATGCATTACTAATGAAATATTTTAGAATTGTTTCCACGCACAGTACTGCTTTGATTCAGAAAATATCTCTGTTTTCTTGACAGTTAGGGATAGAAACAGATATTTGCAGAATTAACATTAATCCAAACTATAAAATGCTGATTCTATGTCCACATTGTTACTTTGCTGAAATGATCATTAATTTCCCAAAATATTATCTTCTGTGTTAGTTGTTACTCATTTCAGTACTGATAATTTTGCTCTGTTATCATGATAACTTTTCACACTAACGGTAGAGTAAATAAGACTACTCAAAACTCTCTTCACCTCATTTTCCTTTAAATTTAATTATTTTACAAGTTTATCTAGAAGTTATTTGACCCTGCCATAGCATTGGAATAAAGGTAGGAAGGAGATCTAGAAGTTTTTTCTTGCAGTCTTTTTATTGCAAAAACTGAGATCAAGGCTGATAACAGTTGCTTCTAAAATATTTGAATTATTTAGTGTACATCTTAGGGATAAGTTTAGATCCATATACTTGCACATCAACAATTCTATATTTATTCATTGACTATTTAATGATTCAAAAAGTGCTGGTATGGCCCCAAACTTTATAAATCTACAATTGTGTTTGTCCATCCTTTAACTTCTATTTTGTTGTATGGATACAGTATAAAGATCTGCTAGATATACTACTTCAGGAAAATAAAGATAAGAAAAAGAAAGACTGTTAATTATTAAGGAAACAAAATGATCTAATAAATTCCAAATAAATTGCAGTCCTCAACTTAGAACAGTTTATTTACAGTGGCCCATATAGCCTGTAAAGCGCTTCCAGGCAACATAAAATCTTCTGCCACATCTGCCTTAAAGTCACATGAAGTCACATTTCAGGTACTAGGCAACCAACTCATATTAATGACTGATTGCAGCATGCCATAGTTACATGAATGCTATATGCAACTTTTTTTGCCAGGGTTTTTTTGCATTTTTTGCCATGGGTGGGGATGCAATTTGTAATGACCATGCCAAAATGGCTGTAAATGCCTTAATTTATGACTGTTATAACTTACAACTGAAATCCCAGTCCCAATTGTGACTGTTAATTTATTTTTTTGACCTGCATATTTTCTCATTTAGATGATGAAATGCTCATTACTAAAGAGCAATCTGTTATAATTCCTAAAATATATTTCCTTTCATCTGTTTGTTTTCAACTTCTCTTTATGGTTTGTATCTTCCTTCTTATATTCTTTTGTAAAAACTTTCTCTTGGATACTATCAAATTCTTTTTCCCATTGGCACAAGTCATTTTTTCAAATGCATCTTTTGGATTGCATTATTTTTCCCCCTGATTGGAGTGGTCTTATTCTTTTTTCTGTTACTGATATTGGTGTTCTTCAAGATTCATTTCTTATTTACTCTTGAATTTTCCATGTTAATCATAAAACTATTTATTTAGAAAATGGGGAAATTATGTTATTCCCATCTTAAGAATGTCTATCAGATCTAATTATTTTTGACCAATGAGATAAAAAAAACCAATTAGCTGATGCCCCAGCTCTGTGTAATAGTTTTAGGGAGTTCCTACGTTTACTCTGCTTCTTACTCAGACTTCTGCTATATATATTTCCATCAATTTTCTCCCACAAATTTCTCTTACGTTGTGTGTTCACAGCAATGGTTTCCAATCTAGTAATGAATCAATTTGGGAGTCTTGTGGACTCCTAAAGTGGAAGACTGGAAATCTCAAAGTGCCTTTTTCAAAAGTCATTTAGTGTGGATATATGGGGCATTTTTGGTGCCCTTGCCCCAAATGTTTAGGTGACTTAATCAACCAAGAAATAAAAAATCTAGTACAAATTCCAAGCTAGATGAAATAGAAGGCTGCTAAAGCAGTAGTTCCTATGTCTCTGTTTCCTCAACATTCATGTTGAAGTTTTCATTCTTTATTCAGAGGCTGCTGGAGAGATGGAAGACTTTGTTCTTTTCTATTCTCTGGACTTTTGCTGAATTCTCCCCAAAATTTTATCTCTCCAGTAAAGGGAAATACTGGTGTCTGAGTCTATAGAAAGCCAAAAGTAATGTCTCATTCATAGAAATGCAGATGGTGCAGGGATGTGGATTATGTGATCAAGTCTACAATCTGGCAAGCAAGCTACATGCATAAAAGCATTTTCTTTATGTTCCCTAATAATTTTACACAAATTATCCTCTGGATCCATCACTGAATACAGTACAATTTTGTGCTTAGATATGGTGAATGCAATGCTTTACAGCTTCTTTGAACCCCACAATGATTTTTATATTCCTTGCTAATTACCAAGGGGAGTAGCTTTTCTTTCTTGTAACAGGTAACTTGCTCATAAAAGTTTCATGAAGGGAATAACTTAGGCAAACAGAGACAATAAAGCAGTCATTTTCTTTGAGCTTACTTAAGGGAGCCAGGGAAGTTATAACTGTCAAGACAGTTAATAAGAAAAGGAATTACAAGCAAACAGTGCAATACAAGTAATCCAGTACTTTCACCCACAATCAAAACTGGAATTTCCATCTCTAAGTGATGAGGTCAATAAGCGATACATCATGTGACTGCATTGCTTACTGACCACAATCCCAGTAGTCCCTATTGCCATTGTTAAACCCAAGAATTAACAATGAATAGAAATTGGATATTGAACATTGCAATATCTAGAATCATCAGAATAGAAGAGAAAGAATGGAGAAAATCACAAAATGCAAAAAACTGTGGCAACAGAGGCAAAGGCATGGTGAGATTGGTATCCAACAAAGGTTGGAAATAGCCCTGAGGGTCAGTATGGAGACAAGAGACAGCCAAAGCCTACGTTCTTATCCTGTCAGTGAGCACAGTGAGTCCATGGATTGGAGCAGAAGGGCAGAACTGTACCAGGATCTGCTTCAATGCCAAGGAGCACAACAGGGATAAGGGGCTGGCAGGAGACAGAAAGCTGGCTCGGAATCCAACCCAGTGTCAATGTCAAGAGGCCGCAGATCTGGAGATTGGGTGGCATATAAATTAAATAAATAAGTAAACAGAAATAGAACAACTGCAAAAAAAAGCAAAGGTATTAAGTATCTTACAAAAGATTTGAAGCATCACTTGAAGATAATTGGTATTGACAAAATCACATCAATCAATTGCAAAAGGCAGTTTTACTTAGAACAGTTTACATTCTATAATAATACTTTTAATATTATAAACAAAAATGTGTGCCAATCCCAGGTCCTTGGAAGGGAAGGGTCCTTTGATAGATGGACAAAAATGTCAGATCCCGCTAAACATCTGGCTGATTATATGACCAATGATGATGATGATGATGATAGGAGGAAGGAGGGAGGGGGAAGGGGAGGAGGAGAAGTAGAAGAGGAATAGGAGGAAGGAGGTAAGAAAGTGAAGGATTCATTTTTGCTACCCAAGAATGAGCCCTACAGACCAGTTCCATGAAAGCAAAAATTCAACATGTCAGTAACAACAGCAAATGCCACTTATGCAGTGAGAAAGATTAAACAATGGATCACCTTATCAGTGCCTGCAACAAAATTTCACAAATTGATTATCTACATCTATTATCTAAAAGAGCTGCGTTGGCGCAGTGGTTAGAATGCAGGCTACTTCTGCTGATTACCGACTGCCAGCAGTTTGGCAGTTCAGGTCTCACCGGCCCAAGATTGACTCAGCCTCCCATCCTTCCGAGGCGGGTAAAATGAGGACCTTAATTGTTGGGGGCAATATGCTCAGTTTGTAAACCACTTAGAGAGGGCTGTAAAGCACCGTGAAGCGGTATACAATTCTAAGCGCTATTGCTATTGCTAAAATATTTTGCCAAAATCATACAATGAAAGCTTTGCAGAAGTTTGGGTTCAAAGGCAGCAAAAATTACAACAAAAATTGACAGTGTTCTTGAAAATGAACAAGTCAAGATCTTGTGGGACTTTTGGATCCAAACAGAGAGATATTTGGCCCACAGCACTCCTGACATCACTATTGTGGAAAAGAAAAAAGTCTGGTTCATTGATATTGCAATACCAGGTGATGCACAAATTGAAGAGAAACAACCAGAAAAAAATAACAAAATTGAAATTGAGTGATTGTGGAGGAAGAATTCAATGGCTGTACCAATATAATAGGAGCCTTTGGAGCAATACCAAATTAGATAAACTAGAAAACTGGAAATTTTGAACTTATCAGACCTGAATAGTCTGACTTTGCAAAAAACCACCCTACTCAGAACTGCCTATATACACAGACGTTACCTTAACAACTCTTAGGTTCTTGATTGGAACTTTAATTGTTTTTGCCAGTCTCAGACTGTGAATCAAATTGAAAATTATAATAACAACAACAACAACAATAACAACAACAACAACAATACTACCATCAAACATCCAGGTTGGACTATCCCAGGTCCTTGGTAAGGACTTGATAGGTAGACAAAAATGCCAAACCCAGTCTGAACATCTGGCTGACTATGCGATGAATAATAGTAATAGTAGTAATGAATGATCTGAAGCTATATGGAAAAATTCCACCTGAAATAGAATCACTGCAGAACACTGCCCATATATATATAGCTGAGATATTGCAATGGAGTTTGGATTGGACAAATGTGCAACACTCATTATCAAACAAAGAAAAATAGTGAAAATTGAAGGAATCAAGATGCCCCACAAAAATAACATTAAGAGCCTGGATGAAGATGATTACTACAAAATGCCTGGATATCCTTCAAGCATGCTGAAATCAAGAAAAAGATTAAAGGTGAATACATCAAGAGAATGAAGAAGATCTTAAAGTCCAAACTCAATGGAGGAAATACTATTAAGGCAATCAACACATGGACAATTCCAGTTATTAGATACACATTAGGAATATTATTTATTTATTTATTTATTTATTTGGACTTGTATGGAATAGGGGATTGGACTCAAGCAGAACTAAAAGTAATGGGTAGGAAGACCAGAAAAATAATGACAATGAATCATGCCCTTCATCCTCACAGCAACATTGGAAAATAGGTGGGCATGGAATGTTGCAAGTACATCATATGGTTGAAGAAGAAAAAAGGACTTTGGAACAATATCTGAAGGACAATAAAGAAGATGCACTGAAGTTAGTAAGCCAGGAAGACTTACTGACTACTGGAGAACCAAACTGGCCTATAAGAAAGACCAAATGAACGACAGAATAGAGGCATGGGAAGACAAAGTACTATATGGTCAGTACATTTTAAAAAATAGCAGGGAAAGCAAATAATAACAAGACCTGGCAATGGCTAAGAGCAGGAAAGACTGAAGGATTAATTCAGGCTGCACAAGACAAAGCCTTAAGGACAAATGCATACAAAGCCAGAATTGAAAAGACAGTAAGAGACAGTAAGCCCCAACTATGCAAAGAAGCTGAGGAAACAGTGGACCACCTGGTAAGCTGCTGGAAGAAGATTGCACAGACTGACTACAAACAATGACATGAAAAATTAGCAGCAATGGTGCATTGGAAGGTCTGCAAGAAATATCATTTGCATGCAAGCCAAAGCTAGTGGGACCATACAATAGAGAAAGTCATAGGAAATGAAGAATTGCTATGGGATTTTAGAATATAAACAGACAGGTACCTGCTACATAACACCCCTTACTTTATAACACCCCTTTGTACTTAACAATTCTTGATAAGGAAGACAAAAAAGTCTGGATAATGGATGTGTCAGTGCCTGGAGACAGCAGAATAGAAGAG